>PISX010001790.1:0-181893 GCA_004024625.1 Mellivora capensis
TGGTCTGTTTTTTAAAAGTTTGGGAAGCATTGGATTAAAGATCTTTTAATGTCTTTATTGCAGGTTTTTCTCCAGAGTTGTTGTTTTTTCTTTTTTCATTTAAGATTTTATTTATTTATGACAGTGAAATAGCTAGAAAGAGAACATAAGTACAGGGGAGCTGGAGAAGGAGAAGCAGGCTCCCTGCTTCTTCCAAGATACTGGGATCACAACCCTAGTGGAAGGCAGATGCTTAACGACTGAGCCACCCAGGCGCCCCCTCCAGAGTTTTTAAGCTGTAATGTGCACTGTAAACTCCCTAAGGTGGGATAGAGAATAAATAATTCCATAATCATTTACGACCTGTTTTTTTTTTTTTTCCTAACCTGGTTTACGGTCCAAACCTGGTTTACTATTCTTTTTCCTATTCTGGTTTAGAGTACTAAGTTCGGTGGCAGTTAATTCAGGATTACCAAGTAACACTCCCTAAGATAACTCCATTAATGATCTAGATGACAGTCTTTTTGCAATGGTTATGACATTTATTGATACTATGCCTTATACTAAAAAAGATTCATGATGACTTCAAAAAATATTTTTAAATGCCATAAAATAGAAATTAAATGAAAAGAGAGACATCAGAGTGAAAAAAAAAAGTCAGAAAAATGCTAAAATAAAGCCAGAATGAAAGAGTATATGGAATATAAAAATGTATTCTAGAAAATCCTTTGCAGAAGCTAATAGGGGTCAAAATTGGCTCTGAGCTTACTGACAGTTCAAATAAAAAAGGGAAGAACAATCATTTACAAGATTTATAATGTCTATGAGATCAAAACACAGCAGATGCTTTGGAAAAGCATAACATTCCCTATATTCTGCAGACTGAGAAATTTTCTCTTCAGGATCTTCATAGAAAACACAATGTGTGGGTCCCAAACCCAGCTACATGTTAAAAATCACCTGGGGCAGTTTGTGAAATACATCTTCTCAATCCCCACTGCAGAATGACTGAGTTAGTATTTTTAGTAAGTTCTCTCATGGGTCTTCAGACAATCTGGAAGATCAGAAATCAGAAATTCCTAGTTTGATAGACAATATCCTTAACAATGTCCTTGTTAAAGTTGTTGGAACAGTTGCTTTAGGCCAAAATTTCAGCCTCACAAGGAAATAGATACTTGGTCAATTACTTGAAGATATTCCCTTAATGTATTTTCAATTGTCTCCCGGTTCGATGGCAGAGAAATCTCCCATAAATAAATATTATAATTGAGCTCCACTTCTCTGAAAGCCTGTGATTCTATTACCCAATTGAAATATTCAATAAATTCAGTGAATACTTATTTGGAAAACACTCAGCTACAGTAAAATGCAACTTAAAAACAAAAACTTTCATTTATAAACATACTCTCTTCTCTCTAACTTGAAACTATCAACATTAATTGGCGACAGAATTCTCCACTTCTGAAAGCTATATAAACAAACACAGATGTCAAACAAGAAACAAATTGATAGGATACACAAAATTATCTCAGTTGCCTTACAAGGTGACACTGAATATATTAAACAAAAGTTGGAAGGGAAATTTAATTTACAAATCTCACAGGAATATTGGTTTCATATTATAACAGTTAGTTCTTATGCTATGAATTTTCCCTCAAGGAGAGAACGCCAATGGAGAGTAATCTCTAGAAATTTTCACACTCTACTAAAAAACAATAAAACAGATCAGAAATTATCTAATCAATGTTGGGGGGAAAATGTCAAAATAAAAGCACAGATCTGCATTCCTTCTGGGGCTGCTTACAATTGCTTAGTTTTGAAAGAGGAGGAATTAAAATTTTTAAGGATGTCAACAAACTGGAGGAAAATAAGGATAGCTCAGAGAGTGACAAGAGCTCTATCAGCTTGGGGTTAAGAGAGCCTGTCTTAAGAGAGCAAAGAAAGGAAGGAAAAGCCAGAATGATGAAAGTGACGGGGAAATAGATTGCGACTCAACAAAAGGGAAGAACTCTCTATGACAATTAGAAGCCAAAGTGAGTTAGGGGATGTTAGGCAAATACAGAAACAAGTCATGGGAACATTTGACTGGCATTCATAGATCAGTACTTCTCAAACTCTGGAGTGTATCTGAATCACCAGGAAGGCTACATAAAGGCATTTGCTGGGCCATAGCTCCATTTTCCGATTGGGTAGATCTGAAGAGAGGCCCTAGAATTTACATTTCTTTTTTCATTTTTTAAAAGAGGTCTGTTTATTTATTTATTTAAAGATTTTACTTATTTATTTGACAGAGAGAGCACAGCAGGAGGAACAGCAGGCAGAGAGAGAGAGAGAGAGAGAGAGAAAGAGAGAGTAGAAGCAAGCTTGCCCTGAGCAGGGAGCCAGACACAGGGCTTGATCCAAGGAACCTGGGACCATGACCCAAGCCAAAGGCAGATGTCCAAGGACTGAACCACCCAGGCGCCCCTAGAATTGACATTTCTAACAAATCCCAAGGTGATGCAAACTCTGTTAGCCCTGGTCACACTTTGAGAGTCTCTGTTGTAGTGTATGAGTGGCAAATCCCCAGCCTATAGTATCTAGACAAAGTTTCTTGACAAGAACGGATTGTTGCCCTGACGGTATGCAGGTTAAGTGTTCTGTCTTCTCAGTTGAAAATCAGAATTCCAAACTTTTATAAGAAGTCTCTTGACGTTTAAGTATTGGTAACTGATTTAAAAAAAAAAAAATTTAAACACTGGGTGAGCTAAACAACACATGTCCATGGGCCTGATTAAAGTCTGTATGCTTAGAGTTTGAGACCTCTTCCAAGATCTCTTTTATAGAGGGATTCATACATCAGATAAGGAATTTTGTTTAAAGAACACGTAGATTTAAAATGACTCTCTAAAACTAAAGATGAAGTTCAAAGACCCAAGTTGTCAAAAATATTAAGTATACCAAAGTGTCAACTGGTAAAAAAATACCGATACCACACTTTTTTTTTCCCAGTTTACTAAGTACTCTTATATATTACCTCATTTTATCTTTGAAGTCATAAAAGAAGTAAGGATTTTACTGTCATCACCATTTTCCAGATTAAGAGCCTGAGACTCACAGAGGTTGAATGTTCAGAATTTTAAAACTGTATTACGAAATACACTCTTTTCTTATAACAATAGCTTGATGCTTTTACAAGTTATTCAAAGCCATTTCTACTCATCACATTTGAGGCCACAACCCATTCAAAAATCTAACAAACGTAGATTGGGATTAGGATCCATGTTGGCCCAAGAGCATGTGGGATGGGTAACGACCAAGATAACCACCACCAATAGGAAGTAATTATGACATAGTACTGAATTCAGAGCGCTGAGATTACTAAAATAAAATTTCCTGTGGACCTTCTAGAAAATAACAAATTACCAGGCCCTTCTCCTGAGCATTCTATTCTAGAAGGTCAGAGGTCAAGGAGAAGAAATGGTGTCTCGCTATCACTTGACATTCATGCTTAATTGTGCCCAAAGAGGCTGAATTTTGATGGAAATTTTTTTATCCCACTCTTTTCTCTTGATCAAAAATGTAGCCAAAGAGAGAAAAACTAATTCTTTACAGGGATATCCAAAGAACAAAGTACTAACTTGTTCCAATGAACGAAAATCTATTTTCTTCCTGAAGATAGCCAAGAAAAAGATGATCCAGTCCTTTCAGTAAGACATTTTATGTCCAATCACTTTTGGTTCAGGAACTTATTCTTTCCCAGCTAAAGCTTCCTGTCTAGAGGGTCTATTGTCAATGTGTTCTTAATTCATGACCAATGGCACACTGTCCTTTCTCTAGACACTTGTGTTATATACCACATACCATAGCCTAAGTCTGTATGATTAGTGAATGTTCCTAAGTATTATTTTAAGAAAAACAAAAACACAAAAAAACAAAAAAACAATGAAAGCATAGGAAAGGAGGAATGACCATATTTTTCCAAACAGAACCAGGATACAAATCAAAGTCTTCCAAGTACTTAAAATTAAAAGCATGATAGAAATGCATAGTCATTTGGTTATTTGATATAAAATGAGCATCCATATGTATAAATCTATTGGCTGAACATACCAGTCCAATCTCCATTCTCTCCTGTAGGAGACCTCAATGGAGTATTGTCTTCCTGCTCCCAATGAGGGAAAAGAGGACAATCACGGGCTCCAGAATCACACTCATGTCAAGTGATTCAAAGCAAGTCACTTAACTTCTCTGAGTCTAAGGGTCCTCCTTTGACTGAAGAAAATATAAAAGGAAGAATAAATATACTTTTTTTTTCCGATAGTTTTATGAGTAGTAAGTGAAAGAAAGAACATACACGGGTGGGGCTATTGAGCCTTCAATATTTCTCAATTTATTCTGATTTCCTTCCTGTCTTCTCTTCCATGTCACTCACCTTCACCATTTGCTTCTGAGTCTGGTTAGTGTACATCAGGGTTTCTCAACCTCAGCACTGGTGACATTCAGATTCGATCGTTCCTAGTTAGGAGAGCTGTACTCTACTCTGTAAGGTATCTAGTAGCCTCTCCTTCTCTACAAACTAGGTGCCTGTAACAGCCCCCACACACAAAGCTGTGACCGCCAAAAATGTCACTAGACATTGCAAGTAAGAGAGGCTCGCCCCTGGCTGAGAACCATGGGTGGAAATAGAGGGTCAGCTGTAAGAAATGGGAGTTCATTTTTGCTTGCTCTTCTGGCCACTCTTCTGAGAGGAAAGAAATAAGTGAGCAGCTTCAAATCTATCAATCTTCCAGTCTTAGTGTTAGAGGATATAAAGTGGACTCATCAGAGTAATGGATGACTCCTTCCCATAGGTAGAGGGTGTCTGAGAATGACAGACAAAAACCAAAGAGCCAATCACCCTTCTGAAACACTTCCATCCTCAGAACCATTTTCTCTCTGTCTCTCTCTGTCTCTCTCTCCCGCTTTCCCTCCCTGCCTCTCTCTCCCCATCTCAAGTACACTTTGGCCTCAATAAATTAGGGTAATAAAAACAATACTAAAATATATAGTGTTATTGAGGACATGGCCACAGTATAGTATTGGGGAGAGAGTATCCTGAATAAATAGATTGTTGTTTTAAACTGAATTCATGATACTATTAAGTTTTCAACCTCATCGTCTGGAGAGGAGAATTTCAAAGATAAACTATCTTGATATTTTCATTTCAAAGACAGGCAATAAGTAGAATACAACAATTTCCAGGGTACTCCAGACAGGCATAATCTACTTTATGCAACCAGTCACCATTCTGAGGTTCCTTGAAGAACTTTACTTTATAGTCAGTCTGAGAAGGTACAGACTTGTGGCAGCACTGCCCACGTGGTAAAGATGGATCACTTGATTAATAAATTCAGAGAGAAGGGGATACAAGGGAAGGACAAGGTGAAGTGCAGAACTAAAATGAAAAGGTAAGATAGGCAAGGAAAAACGCAGTCAAGTGAGGAAGGAAGAAGAGAAAAAAAGCAGATGTAATGGTCCCTTTTCATGTATGGGGTATTTGGATACACTCTATTTCTGAGAAAATATGAGATATTTTCTTCTACCCAGAATATATTCCTCCTCCCTCCCATATTTTATAGGCAACAAATGTCCTCAAAGATCTACAACATTGATCTCTTCCGACTCCCATTGATGAGACACGTGTCTTTTCAGAGCCAGCCACAGGAAGTGTCTCCTGTGCCAAGGGACCCCAATGTAATAGGAAGGGAGAAAAGCGTTTCTATCACTCCCGTATGAATAAGAAAATTGAAGATTAAACAGGGTATTGCTTGTGCTCTGAAACTTGTGGTTAATTTAATCAGACTCCCTTGTGGTTCAGGGTCTTAATAACAAAAAAGCAAGTTCCCTGGATAACGGATCTTTCCTTTTTTTTTTTTTTTTTTTGTAAGAGAATTTCAGGCTTGAAAAATGCAGAAGAAAACATACCTCATAGTGGGGAAAAAATACATGTGCAAAAGTAGCAGCAGCACCTGGAGAATATTTAAGAGCACCTTGGAGTTTATGGGGGTTGGGTAATATCTGAGGAGAGATACACGGAATGTTCCAGAGTGAAAGACTACAGGACCGCGAGCTATGAGAGAGTCTTCCCAGCACTGGACTTAGAGATAGAAAAAGTGTCTGTATGCCCGGTGCTCCTCTGTGTTCCAGAAAAGGAACCAGGGTAAACAAGCGAGTGCTCCTTCACAGGCCCTGAGGTCCATGTCTTGGATGGAGCCATGAGGGGACTGAGCTAGGAGAGCGAGCTCCACCACACGGGGCCACCTCCCAGGCTGCCAGGGGTTCTCCCTGCAGCGCGCCCCTGTCTCCCCTCCAGGCCTCTACCCTGTCCAGCAAGCCCTCTCCAACATCTAACCCCCTACCACTGCCCCCCGTCATGTATGTGAGCAACGGCTCTTGGGAATAAAGAACAATTTGAGATGAAAAAAGCAAATGCCTCAGTTACAGCCATGCCTTAAGATTCTGATCACTTGGGGTGCCTGGGTGGCTCAGTGAGTTAAAGCCACTGCCTTCGGCTCAGGTCATGAACTCGGGGTCCTGGGATCGAGTCCGCATTGGGCTCCTTGCTCAGTGGGGAGCCTGCTTCTCTCTCTGCCTCTGCCTGCCTCTCTGCCTGCTTATGATCTCTGTCTCTCTCTCTATCAAATAAATAAATATAAAAATATATAAAATCTTAAAAAAAAAAAAAAGGATTCTGATCACTTTTCCACTTTGGACTCTTACTTGCTGTCTACCCTCCAGTCAAGCCTTACAGAGTTCCATAGGGAAAAATAACTGTTAGCAACCAAGTTCACCAGTGAAAAACCTTTGCAACAACAGGAAAGACAACTGATTTGATATTCAAAACAAATAAGGGTACCTAAGGTGAAGTCTCTTGAGTTAGTGCCCTTTGCTTAGCTTCCTGATCTCTCTATTCCTCCAGTGAGCAAGAACATACAGACACTAATGTCTGGACGCTCCTCAGACCAGCTGGCATGGGCAGAACTGTGTGCTAAAATGGAGGCCATACCAAGTGTGGATTTTCCTCAAATCACTAACTAAATTACAGATTTAAAATACCTTCTACGAATTATACTATGGTACTGTCCTTTTCAAAATCATGGTTTCTAAATTTCTTCTGAGGAATTTGCCATTTACTTACCACCTTAGAAATGCAAGACAGAAGAGCATAAAATGTGAGGCGCCAAGGAAAAGTAGCCAAAAGGATTGATAGCATCAATAAGCAGCTCTTGAAAGCCCATTTCAGAGGGCTTATGCTGAGTGAGGAACTAAGACATTGCCCCACAGAATCACGGAACCAGAGCTCCTCAGATTCTTGAGTGCCTTAACAGAAGTCTTGTCTTACTCAAATCTTTTTGCTTATAAAAGATAACGGAATAACAGGTGTAAGGTGGGTAGGTGCCTTGCCCAAGATCACCCAAGTGGTATTAGCTTTATTTTCTCATTGGCAAGAATTCTGAAGAAACTGAGGGGTTTTTTTTTTTCCCCTCAACTTGTAAGCTGACAAGTTAACCTGTCACAGTATCATGGATGCCAGCAGAAGACAAGAGATTCCTGGCTCAGAGACAGAGGCCTTTATTACTCATAGCAATAACAGTAGTACCAGCATTTCCTCATGTCAGTCCCCAAACCCTAGTTTCCAGAGGGATATTTAAGGAGGACGAGTTGGTACCTGCCTGTGCAGGGAGTTGAGTTGCAGGAGAGGAACCCTGAGCTTAGGGAATCTGGTTCTTTTCCAATAGATAAAAGTCATGACTGCCCTTGGAAGATAATCATGATTATCAGGAAATGAGTCGAGATCCTTCAGAATAAAGACAGTTGGTGCCTCTGCTTGCAGGTTGGGCAGAAGTGTCAGACACCCATAGATGATTAACTTTCAACAACATTAATGCCTCCTTTCTAGATCATCTAGGCTTTGGGAAAATTTTTCTGAGTATATCTTTCATTCAGTCACTCTGGTAAACCTTACTAACTGAAGCTGGAACAGAATCTGCTGATTTGTCTTCTACTGCATTTTACTCTCAGCAGGATTCTAGACCATCAGGGTCTTCTTTAGAAAGCAAGTTGATTTCTCTCTAAGCTTTGGTGTGACTATCCATTTGGTTGGAGGTATTAATCCAGGTATAGCACAATGTATTTGTAATTGCACATACTCCACCTTGGCCCCCAAGGAGGAGATCTAGGACAATTTTATCATCCATAATAATCCAAATGAGATCAGGTGTGTTCAGGGTGGTATGAATTCATACTGAAAAGACAAATAGAAAGGCAAATAGAACGGCAAGTATGATTTCACTTCTATGTGGAATCTAAAAAAACAAAACAAATGAACAAATAAAACAGAAACAGAATCATGGATACAGGAAACAAACTCTTGATTACCAGAGCTAGGACAGGGGTGGGGGAGGAGAGGACAGAGGAAATAGGTGAAGGGGTTTAAGAGGTACAAATTTCCAGTTATAAGTCATGGGAATGTAATCTACAGCATAAAGAATACTGTAACTAACAATGTAATAATTGTGTGTAGCTAAAGATGGAACTAGACTTGTTGTGGGGAACATTTCACCAAGTATTAAAATATCAAATTATTACAATGTACATTTGAAACTACTAAGATATTGTATGCCAATTAAACTTCAGTAAACAACAAACAAAAATTAAAAGACACCTCAAAAAATAATAACCCAGGCCAGTGTGTAGAAGCCAACCTGGAAGTTTTCCAGGGCAAGGAACTAAAGATACCCCCGGCTATGAGTGACTTTACAGTGAAGATAACCACCCAGTGAGCGTGCATAAATAACAAGTCACTTATCCCTCCAGAAAGAGTAGAAGTGGTTTGTGCCAGATCCAACCTAGAGCTCTCAGGAGGGTGAATGTGCTTCCTCCATGTTCTTTCCACTTCCCCCAGCTGCATGCCATCCACGAAGGGCCCCGGGGAAGTGAGAAACCCAGTTGGAAGGAGGCTGAGTCCCTGAGTCCCCTCACTGAGGAGACCACCCACTGACATAAGCACCTGCTCTGGGTTATTACGTGAGCACGCAAATGAACTTCTTTCTTGGAGCCATCACAAATTGGCTGACTTTCGGCAGCAGAGACTACACGAAGTCATGACATAGCAATTTCACTTTTAGGTATTCTTCCCGAAGAAGCATGCACATGTGCAAAAGCAGCCTTAATGATAGAAAACAAATGGAAAGAGCCTAAATAGGCCATGAGTAACTTAGACCATGAAATACGATACAACAGTTCAAGTGCGTCCACTAGGCTTGCATGGATCAGCATGGGAACAGTCTCGGGAAGCTAATCGTGAACTGCAAAGAGCAAGGTATGGTGATACATACACTCTGATGTCATTTATGTAAAATCATAAGAGAAAAATAACAGTATACTTTGTTCCTTGAGAGCTACATAGACATAAAAACTGTAAGTATTCATGGAAATGATACAGTCCTTCAGAACAGCAACTATTTCTGGATCCAGAAAAGATGAAGTGTTGCAGGGTGGATGCATTAGCTGTATTGATAATTATTCTCTCTCTTTAAAAGGAGAGAGAAATATGAATTAAAAAAAAGTAGTGATATGTGTAACATCTATTAAATCTAGATAAAGGGTGCATGGTCTTTATTACATTATTTTCTATGTTTTTCTGAGTGTTTGGAATATTCCTGTACTTTAAAAATAATCTTTAAAGCAATATAGGAATATTTCTCTATTCCCAGAAGCCTGTCACTATGAACTCCTACAGTTTATCTAACCTACTTGCATGTGAAGATCTTTGGGGAGAAAGAGGCATAATTTGACTAAAAGCAGGATATTATAGAATTCTCGCTCTCTAGGGAAATAAATAACACGCAGCAACTGCTTCAGATGCGTAGTCGATGGGGAGTCATCCAATTTTACTCATCTTCACAACTGCAGGGAATCAAATGCAAAATTTAACACTCTGGGGTACATTGTGGAGCCATGGCATTCCCTGGAGGTCTTCAGGTACATGAAATAATTAATGGACTACGCTCACCCATAACTAATTTTCTCATTTCCAAAAGAACTTATGGGAAATTGTCTTCATTTAATAACTAACTTGAGTATAACTCAATAACAATTATAAAATATTTCTTATATTTTTTTAACAATCCCAGACAACTGTTCCAGCAGTACTTTCAATGGATGGACACTGTTTATGACTGAAGATACGGGCGTGAAGTCAGAGGCATCATGTCGACATGGGCCAAGTCCTACCACACCCTTCACAGGCATTTCCTGATCGACCAAGTCTGTAGAAAGCTTCACTTTTATGACCTCTTAAATACTATTGCAGCTCTACTTTCTGTTACTACTCATGGGAGTAGTGAACATTTACTGTATTTTTTCCATTCACTTGGATGGATATGCCTTGTTTGACATGTTTTGTATCTTCCACAGCACCTGGTACGGAAATGTACACTAATTAGATGCAGTGGAAAACTGTGTTGTTGTTGATTAGCCAAATATATGTAGCACGTGATCCAAGTTTGATTTTAAGGTTCAATTATGTGTTCCTTGGATTCAGCCTCATAATCCCTCCTCCTCCTACCTCCCAATCCAGCACCCAGCATAAGGTATACGGCAAATATTTTCTGACCTATCAGTCAATCAAATGAACCAATACATAAATCCAAATGTTTTGCATGGTTCAGAGTAAGGAAACATATTCCTTCTAGCTTCGCATGGTGAGGTTAGTGGTAGAGATGGATCACTTTTGCACTGAATCTTTTCCTTTTCTGTCCGTTGCTCCCACAGTGAAAATGGACTGACTATCTGTAACTATGCTCCAGAACACACCAACTATTTCTAAGCTTTCTACATACTGTGATGGAAGGTTTCAGAAAGCTGGGAAGAGCAAATTAAGAGTTAACAGGACGTATTCCATTCTTTACGAGAAGAACTACATACGGTCAAAAGTCAGACATTGGTAACAAGCGTACGCTTCACGAGAAAGGTGTGTATCACCTCAAATATTATGTCACTGCATTCCATGACAGGTAAGCATTTCTCAGGCAGTTGAGACATATTTATTCTGGCACAGCCATTATTATCCAATGACAAAATAACAAGATGCTTATAAAAGGAACTGAAGAACTAACACCTCTGGACTAATGAGCACAGAGTCTGCAAGGGACTTTTAAACGGGCAAGAGCCAGGATCTCTACTGAACCACCAGCCAGCTGTTTTTTGCCCGTGTTAAGAAGATGAATAATGTGGACAATGGACTCGAATATACAAACAATTAGAATGTGCATTTTAACCAAAGATCTGCACCTCTTTCTCTGCCCTTACAAATTACATGCCAGAGTTACCAAATATATTGATTTCAGGTGACACTATCACATTCCCCTCTTTAGAAGTCAGCAGTGGCTTCCTATTACCTGGAAATAATACTCATACTTCTCAGTGGGATGTTAAAAGTTCTTCCTTCTCAGGCCCTGATGTGTATCGAGAGGCCTGTATCCTACTCCACCCATCCATTCACTGTGCAACTCGACATGCCAATCTGCCAGTCCAAATACCAGGAATAGACCACATTCTTCGACTTTGTGTCTCTGCTTAGACGGTAGCTCCTCCCTACCTTACTTGCCCACACATTCAAAGTTTTATGCGTCTTCTAAGATCCAACTCAGATATTGCTTCATCTGTGAAGCCTTCCTTGATCCACCCCAGGTAAATTAAATATTCTGTGGAAGCACAGCAGATTTCTTGCACATTGATTTGACCCTGTTAATAATACATCTTGTATGAGTGAAGACTACTTGAATGTCTTTATCCCTTCCTATATTACATATCCCCTAGGATGAGGATCAAAATCCTGGAGTCACGGTGCTTGGCATGCTGCTTTCCACTCGATGGACCAATGAATATTTGTTCCATGGCTAAATGAACAAATGAAAATGTACAGTGGCTTAGTTTATATTTTTGAATAGAGATTTCCTAATACATAGAGTCCAATAAGCTATAAAATCATTACAATAAAGGGAGCAATAAGATGAGTAATCTACAGAGTAGACTTTAAATAAGGCAGAAGAGGGCACCTGGGTGGCTCAGTGGGTTAAAACCTCTGCCTTTCGCTCAGGTCATGATCCCAGGGTCCTGGGATCGAGCCCCACATCGGGCTCTCCGCTCAGCAGGGAGCCTGCTTTCTCCTCTCTCTCTGCCTGCCTCTCTGCCTACTTGTGATCTCTGTCTCTCAAATAAATAAATAAAATCTTAAAAAAAAAAGAATTTAAATAAGGCAGAAGAGTAGAATAGAGATGTTAGAGCCAAACTTTGTAAAATTCATGGTACAGTGCAGTATAAGAGGGAGAACACTCATTTGGGGGCAATCAGACCTGAATTCATATTTTTACTCAACCACTAATTCATCTGAATCTATTTTCTCCTCTATATACAGGAAGCAGAAATCTCTGCCAGTTAGTACTATTTTTAGGACCAAATAAGATAATGTGTGCGGGCGGGAGAGAGTGGTGAGGGAAGAGACTATGATGACATATTAACCCATGGCTTTTCCCTGTGTTATTGTAAATTCTTGTCAACTTGGGGTTCATTGCCTCAAGGAAGGCATGAGACAGCAAACAGGAGTCAACTCCTGGGTTTTGAGTTCCAGGAATCTCAAGTTCAGCAAGGACGGAAAAGAAGTGATATGTATCTATCACCAATCTAGAAAAATGTGTGATGAGTAGGAAGAAACTTTCCTTTTTCCCATCCCTGATGCCTCAGCTCTGAATTAGACAAAATTCTCCACACTGGGCAATGAAGGAGAGGTAGAAGGGAACACAAAATTGACTAAACTTTGCAGCTCTGGGAAAATGGAACCCCCTACAGGAACCCAGCCCAGGCAGAACTCCAGGGAATGGAGGCAATCACTGGATAGGCTTATGGGATTTGAGAGCACATGAGGCCTGTACCTCATTTCTCAGGAGGCAACAAGACCCCTGTAGAGAAATGGATAAATGTGTCTGGAACTGGTTTCTCGTACTCAGATGAAAGCAGCAGAAGCATCACATGTACCTACCAAGGCCTGGAAGCAGAGGAGGCCTCCCACAGCCTCTCAGAGGTCCTTTAACCCCAGAACCCCATAAGAGATTTATCACAATGTCTGTCAATCTGAGAGTCAGAAAAGATGCAAAGAGAAGCATACCAAAGTGGCCTTCCTAACGGGAACAAGAACAATGGCAGCAAGATCTCCGTGAGTGAGCAGCAATTACCTGGCAGGAGTGACAGCAATGACATTGATGACAGTGACCAGAGGCAGCCCAGGCCACCTGCCACCTGACACCTTGGCAGGCACTGTACCCTCATTCCCACCAGAGCACAGATAAAGAGAGGGCAAGCCTGAATGCAGAGATTAAGTCCCTGACATCCACAGAATGGGATTTTTCTTTTTTTAGGATTTTATTTATTTATTTGAGAGAGAATGATAGAGAGAGCGAGCAAGAGAGTGTGTATGAGTGGGGAGAGGGGCAGAGGAGGAAGCAGACTCCCTACTGAGCAGGAAGCGGGACATGGGAGTCCATCCCAGGACGCTAGGACCCTAATCTGAGCCCAAGGCAGATGCTTAACTGAGTCACTCAGGCGCCCCAGATCGGATTTCATAATAGAAATTCCATAAAGTTTCAGAAAAGATGAAGGAAGTTATGCTTCCTACTCCCCTGAGTTTGACTTATGCAAAGTACCTGGTCCGGAGTTTGCATGGAATGCTCAACAAATGCCAGTTTCTTCCTCTCCCCTTACCTCCTAGAATGACATAATCAGAATTTGGGATGGGATATATATCTCCTAGTCTACATAGGAATTGGCAAACTTTTTTCTGTAAGAGCAGAGGGTAAATGTTTTAGGGTTTGCAGGCCTTTGCATCTTCTACAACTACTCTACTCTGCCCTGTATTGTAAGAAGAGCCAGAGAGAATACATAAATAAATGTGGATGGCCATATTCCCGTAAAGCTCTACTCACAAGAACTAGTAATGGCCTGGGTTTCATCTGTAGGTCATCCTTTGCTGGAAGTGGAAAATGGCAAAGTGGCTTAAAGAGCTGCTAAAATAATCATGGGAGCGAATCCAGGCTTGAGCTAAGAGGGCAACTGTAGGACTGGAAAAGGCACGGACACGTTCTCGAGGAGGAGGCAGGCAGCTCCAGCAGCGGGGACTGCTCCCCTGCTAGACTGAAAGAGTGAGATATTACTGATAAAAAGGGAGCACTTGGGAAAAGTTTGGAATTCAGAAAGGGAAGAGATTAGCCGTGCCTCCCTTATCACAAAGGGTCTTGATGCCCCCACATCTATGTAAAATTCAAGGGCAGAGAGAGTATAGAAAAATGACAGTTCCTGCAGATCCAAGCTCCAACATATCAACCATCATTACAGCACAATACAGTATTTCACAAGTGCCGACTTGACTTGGTGTTGAAGTCATGGCTAAAACCCCTCTATTTCCTTTTTTCTTTTTCCCAAACAATTTGTTAAGCGTCCCCCGCCCCGCAACCACTTCCTTAGCAGACTCCCATTCCCCAGGAGCACTAGGCAAATACCCCAGTTTCCCCAAGGACGGGTTGCATTAAATAAGGAAGGACTATATTTGTGTCCCAGACCCCAAGAATATCCAAATTAACCAACTTCCAGAAAGCCCGGAAACCTAGCTACTCCCACTGCAGTTGCTGATCTGAAGATCAGCCACCTTCTACATTTCCAACTTGCTGCTACCTTCCCCTGGTGCAACCCTCTGTGTGGCCCTGTGCAGGAGACTTGGCTCCTGGAAACAACATAGAGACTCACCTTTCATCCATCTACATGTTACTGTGCTGGGGCGCCTGGGTGGCTCAGTTGGTTAAGCATCTGACTCTTGATTTCAGCTAAGGTCATGATCTCAGGATCCTGAGATTGTGCCCCACGCAGGGTTCCAAACTCAGTGGGGAGTCTGAAGATTCTCTCTCCCTTTCCCTCTGCCGCCCCCCCCACTCCCCACTCTCATTTCTCTTTCTCTCTCTCTCTCAAATAAGTAAATAAATAAATCTTAAAAAAAAAATGTCACCGTGCTGTACTCTACCATCGAAAGAATCTTGAAATCTGTAAGCAAACAGTTACAATTTTGATGTGAAAGGTGGGAAGAGAAGGCGACGTTTCCAAATCCGATTTTCCTGCAATTCCTATTTCAGTCAAACAGTGGGTACCCAACACGGCATGCCCAACACAGTGCTCGCCCAAACATTTCTGAACGGTTCTCCAAAGCAGACAGGAACATTTGGAGACAAAATTGAGGAAAGGAATTTGTCATTGGAGTATCACAGTACATCTATTTTTAAAAGTCATTGCCACAATGTTCCTATCAGGAGGCTCTTGTGCTTCCCCTGAAATGCAATCAGCAAATCACAACAAACTAGTTAACAGACTCTCCTTGCTGGAAACTGGAGGGAACTTTGTTAGCAGGTACTTTCCACCCATGACTGTCACCCGTAAATCACTGATGAGGGGAGTCAAGTCCCCTGGAAGTGAATTTGCGTGCTCTCCCTGCAGGATGTCCTTTCCACGAGCATTTGCGATTTGCTCTCTGTAATCTTGCCATCTGTTCTGAATTTGTCACCCTTAGTTTACATTACCTAAAACTGTAAACGAGATTGACATTAAGCATGCAATTCAAGATTTTACTTCCATCAATAAATTCCCTCGTAATCACCAATTTAGACTTTATGTAGCTTCTCCCCGCTCTCCATCATTGGCCTCCTTAAATAGCTCTCTGGCTGCCCCTCACTTCTGTTTGCTAATTGTTTCTTGAACTCCCCCTTTACACTGTCCCGTCCCATCCCCGGGCGTACGCTGCCATCCTCTGTTCATACTGCTCTCACTTCACTTTCTGACCCCCTTCCTTACTGCTGCCATCTTGCCATTTTCATTTCAGTGTAGATCCTTTCCATTCCTTTATTTCCTTTCCATTCCTTGACTTCTTTATTAAAATATCTCCCAGATGCTGACATCTGGCCTTCGTTGTTCTCTGAAAACAGAAGATTGTATTTCAAGAACAGGCAGAGTATGAACTTTGGAGTCCTGGTCCTGTTACTGATGGGTTTAATGGCCTTGGCCAAGTCTCCTAAACTCTCTGAGCCCAGTTTCCTTATCTATAAAATGGTTTTAAGAAAAACTGCCCACCATACAGGATTAAGGGAGATGTGAAACATCTAGTGTAATGCCTGGTGCACAATTGGTGTCCAATAAAGTGTCATTTATGTTATTGTTTCTGACAATTACCTGTAGTCTAATCTATGTTCAAACTGAGTTTTAAGTATGGCTTATCTACCATCTACAGAAAGGATTCCCAATGCTCTTATTTTTCCTAAAGAATTGCTTCGTATGATTTTATATCCACATAAATGATTTAAGTGTCTCTTGTAAATCAATATAATTATAAGGCCAGTGGTACAAAAAAGGATCTTTAATGTGAAGAGGCAACCCAAAAGTTGGATCACAAACAGAGGTCTTTATTTTAATAACCACCACTGAAAGGTAATTTTGGAAATTCTGATAGATTATATTGCATTTTGACACTCCTTGGGGAACTGCCATCTGAACTCAGAAGATTCTGATTCAGTTACAGTGAAGGTGTTAATTTGCACTTAGTTTGAATAGGAGAAAACACCATTATCTTCAGGATTGTTTATATCATAGAAAGCAATTTAGGATAAATAGTATTTAATCTTGACCAGTTGATTCCTTTTCCCTTTCCCTATAGCATGACCTCAAGTGCTACCCCAAGTGAGGAGTGTCATTGCTGAGGCCCCACAGGATGACTAGAGTGAAGGTTGTCCTGCCCTTTACTCAAGGCAGCCTGCCCACAGGTTGCAAACATGTGATCTGTGAATCCTTCTTGGGACTCAGAAGGAGAAAAGTAACTTTTGTTGCAAGTCCCACTGACTGCGGAGATGCAACCAGGACTGAAGCTTTGACTTAGGGGAAAATAAAATCACAGTCTTTTGTTTTTTAAAAAAATATATATATAACTTACAGCACCAAGATTTAACCCTAAGCCCTAATGTAAACAATAGACTTTGAGTAATAATGATATGACAGCATAAGTTCAACAGTTGTAATGTGAGGAGTAGAGATAATGGCGGAAACAGTGAGTGAGTGCGATCAGAGGATATACGGGAACTCTCTGTACCTTCCACTCAATTTTGATGTGTACTTAAAACTGCTCCAAAAAATAAAGTTTATTATATGCACACACATACATAAGAAAAACGAAACAAGTCATCATAGTAATAAACGTTCAGTGTAGAAAAATATTATAAAAAGATGCAAAGGATACAAAAAATGACTCAAAATATACTACTTCCTAAAAATAATTAATCATTGTTAAGACTTTTGGTACATTTCTTCCTGGAATTTAACACACACCCCAGCATACTGTGAATCAAATCATTCACACATTTAACTTGTGCACAGACTTTAGGATGTAGCTTTCTTTATGTTGCCTTCCCCAAGATGGATCTCTACTACTTCATTCAATTCTCACAACAGCCAACTGTTCTATGTAATCCAAGTAATGTTTAAAGGTTTAATAATAAAAAGAGGGAAATGGTGTGCTTAAAGATAAGCAGAAACACTTCCTTTTTCTCAATCTACCCATCTCCCCTTGATTCCTAGGGATCTGATAATTATTTTAAAGACAGAGTCGTTCAAGTTCACAAATATCCTTATATAGGCCTTTCCTTTAGTTATTTCCTTTAGTCTAATCCCATTGTTCCCAAATTTCAAAATGTATAAGAATCTCTGAGTGGTTTGTGTATACATAAAACCATATCTATTATTTTTTAGGGGTGAATTAAAGTACTTCTAAGCAGAAATTTAACTATATGAAACCTGATTAACAAATGACTTAATCTTGTGTGATGTAACTTCACTGCATCCAGACATGTATTTCTTTTTTTATAATGTATATTAAGTAACCTACTGTTTAATATAATATAGACATATTTCTATGTTATCAAATATTTATCTACAACATTCCTTTTTGACGGCTGCATGGTATTCCCATCAATGAATATACCATAATTAAACTAACACTCTATTTGGGAATTTCTTAAGTTGTCTTTAAGTAACAGCCCCTCCCTTTTTTAAACATGCCATAATGTGAGCTCAGCTCAGAGACGGCATGAAAAGATCCTAGAGTCATTCTGAAGACACAACCACAGCTCTGCAGCCCCTTTCTCTATGTTGAAATCAAGAATCAAATAGAGCTCCTAACCCCAGGAAAACACAGAAAGATTTATGATATTTGAGGTTATTTCATCTTCCTGATCAAGGTAATTTCTCTACATAAATCTAATTTTCTTTCTTGGGGGAATCAGAGAGGTAAATGGCATCAGCCTTATTATCATTTTTAAGAACTACAAAGTCATCATAAGGATGGTCAGAGTCCATCTTGTCCTGCCCACTGTAACAAATACAAAGACTGGATGGCTTAAGCAACCAGAATTTATTTCTCATAGTTCTGGAAGTCTGAAATCAGGATGCCAGTATGCTTAAGCCCTTGGTTAGGCCCTTCCTCCTGGTTATGTCCTTATGGGGCCTTTCCTTTCCTTGGTGTGTGCAAGCAGAGAAAGAGAGATCTCCTGCCTCTTCCTCTTTTTATAAGGGTACTAATCCCATTATTGGGGTTCCACCCTCAGACCTAATTATCTCTCAAAGGTGCAATGTCCAAATACCATTACCCTGGGGATTAGGGATTTAACATACTCCTATTTGGGGAGATGCAAACATTCAGCCTATAGCAGAGTACTTATGTAATAATTGATTCAGGTAAGGATCACCAACAAATGCTAGCACCATTGAATGAAAGATTATTGAGGAATACAATATTCATATAATCTCAAAATATCACCCTACAGATGACTTATCATTTACAAAGTAGAAAGTATCTCTTTGTAATGAAGAATTAATTGATCATTACCTGTATCAAATGATTAAACTTGGCAGCACCAATAGTGAGAAACCTGGTGTCAAATCATGTAAAAAGTGAGCAGAGTGACATAAGCAAGATAGTGAAAGAGAAGCCTCAGACCTTCCTTCCCCACAGAGGCCCATGTTCAACAATAATACAAGGACCAACTCCTTTTGTGAGAAATCTAGAAACCAGTTAAGAGCCTCCTAAACCCTAGGCAAGGATGAAACCAGCACATCAAAGCCAGCAGGAAAATCCACTGCATTCCCTCAACTTAGTCCCTCCCCACATCTGAGCTGAAGCAATCAGTGAAAACTTCCACTTCCAGCATCTCTCAGGGGAGAGAAAGAAAAGACTGAAACACATGTCCAGGGTTCAGAGGCTTGGTGGAGAGGAGGGGGGCGTCTTCCTGAGGGACTCCATTCTTTCTTGCCTGAATCCAAGTTCTGACAGGAGAAGTTTTGGGTTGCGTGCTACTGAGAACAAAGGAACAAAGGCGATGATGTGAACTAACACACACTCACTCAGAAGAGTCTCTCCCCTGTTCAACGTGGAACAAGTTGGCGAAAATCCCCAATTCCTGGCTTCTCCCAAGGGAGGGAAAGAGTTGGAGCATGCATCCAACATTCTGACTTTGGAGGGGACTGCCTGAGGGTCTTGTTTCTTTCTCACCTCTCAGAATGCTAAAAAAGACTCAGTACATTCTGCATTTCTGGGGCCACAGAAAGCAAAGGAGGGCTGCGGAGCTTGCTGTTGCTCCAGAGGACACAGTATAGCAGGCAGAGACTAACAAAACTGCCCTTGATGAGGAAAGAGAAGAGTGGAGCTTTTGTCTATTGTCAAGTTTTTCTAGGAGCTGCCCAAGGGACTAGTTTCAAGACAATGGACTCAGAACACTGACAGGGTCTGGCATTCTCTAGAAGCCTAGGGGACACTGAAAACAGAGAAAGACTGGGCAGTTTATAGCCACTCCAGGGAACT
Source organism: Mellivora capensis (assembly GCA_004024625.1). NCBI lineage: Eukaryota > Metazoa > Chordata > Mammalia > Carnivora > Mustelidae > Mellivora > Mellivora capensis. The sequence goes on from PISX010001790.1 coordinate 19,940, forward strand.
GTAGTACTGGAGACAAACACCAGAAGGAGGCAAGAGATGGCAAACTCCGGAAAAAAGATAGTGACAAAAAAACCCTCCCCAATTGTGAATTTACATGCATAAGTACAGAGAAGACACATCTGTCAAAAGGTCTGAGAGACCCCCGGAATTTCTAACCAGGTAGATTAGTGACAGTTTTTCACTGTACAAAGCCAGTCCATTAATACTAGGAGAGGTGACTGTTTTTCCAAATGGATGGATCACAACATAAAGTTACAAGGCGTATGACAAAAAAAGAAAGCATAGCCCAATCAAAGGAACAAAATAAATCTCCACAAAATGACCATAAAGAAAGGGAGGCAAATGAATTACCTGACAAAGAATGTAAAATATCCATAATAAAGATGCTCAATGGGCTCGGGAAAATGATGCATGAACAAAATGAGAATATCAACAAAATAGATTTAAGTCAAAAGCTGTCACAAGAGACCAAAAAGGACACTAAAGAATGATAAAAGGGCTAATTCACCAGGAAGATGTAACAATTATAAATATATGTGCAACAAACCTAAGAACACCCAAATATATGTAGAAGGCATTAAAGGAACTGATGGGACAAATACACAACAACACAATAATAGTAGGAGATTTCAATACTCCACTTTCAATAATAAATAGAACATTCAGACATAAGATCGATAATGAAACAAAGGACTTGAAAAATACAATAGTCTAAATGGACCTAACAGATATATATAGAAAATCCTACAAAACAGCAGCAGAATACTCATTCTTCTCAAGTGTGTATAGAACATTCTCTAGGATAGGTCACAAGTTAGGTCATAAAAAAAGTCTTAACAAATGTGTAAAAGACTGAAATCATATCAACCATCTTCTCCAAACATGATGGCATGAAACTAAAAATCAAATACATGAGGAAAACTGAAAAACTCATAAATATCTGGAAATCAACATACTCTTGAGAAAGCAATGAGTAAAAGAAGAAATCAAAAGAAAAATTAGAAACTATCTTGAGAGAAATTAAAACAAAAACAGTTTTAATGATATTAAAAACTGAAACTCATGGGATACAGCTAAAGCGGTACTAATGGGAGAGTTTATAGTGATCAATGCCTTCATCAAAAAAACAAAAAACAAAAAACAAGAAAGATTTCAGATAAAGACCATGCTGGTTACCTAAAGGAACTAGAAAAAGAAGAACAAATTAGCCCAAAGTCATGAGAAGGAAGGAAATAATAAAGGTCAGAGTGGAAATCGAAAAAAATTGATAAGACTAAGAGTTGGTTTTTTTAGAAGATTAACCAAACTGGCAAGCCTTTAAGTAGACTAGCTAGGGGTAAAAAAAAAAAAAAAAAAAATAGAGAAGACTCAAATAAATAAAATCAGAAATGAAAGAGGAGACATCACAACTGATGTCACTGAAAGAAAAATAATTATAAAAGGTGACCATGAACTATTATACTACTATAAGGAAATTGGGAAACTTAGAAGAAATGAATAAATTCCTAGAAACATATAAGCTATCAAGCCTGAATCATGAAGAAACAGAAAATCTGAACAGACCTATAGCTAGTAAAGAAATGAAATCAGTACTCAAAAGCCTCCCAACAAGGAAAAGCCCACGACCAGATAGCTTTGCTGGTGAAATGTACCAAACATTTAAAAAACTTTCACCAATCCTTCTCAAGCTCTTTTTAAAGACTGAAGAGCAGAAAGTACTTCCAAACTCATTTTATGAAGCCAGCACTATCCTGATAATAAAGGTAAACAACCTCATTGCCAAAAAAGAAAACTACACCAACATCTAGGTGAACATAGATACAAAAATCCTCAACTAAATACGAGCAAATCAAATTCAACAGCACATTGAAAAGACTATACACCATGACCAACTGGATTTATTCCTGGGATGCAAGGATGATTCAACCTAAGAAAATCAATGTAAAATACAACATTAATAGAATGAAGGATAAAGATCACAGGATCGTCTCAACGGATGCATGAAAAGCATTTGACAAAATTCAACACCTTTTCATGACAAAAACACTCGACAAACTAAGAACAGAAGGAAGTTACCTCAGCATGGTAAAGATGTATGAAAACCTTACAGCTAACATATACTCAATAGTGAAAAACTGAATGCTTTCCTCCTAAAATTATGTATGATTTCATTTAAATGAGGTGTCTAAAGTAGTCAGACTCATAGAAGCAGAAAGTGGAATGGTGGTTGCCAAGTGCTAAGGAAAGAAAAAAAAGGAGTTACTTTTCCGTGGATATGGCGTTTCGGTCAAACAAGATGTAAAGATTCTAGGTAACTGTTACACAACAATGCGAATATAGTTAATAATACTGTCCTGTATCTTAACAAATTAAGGGGGTAGGCCTCATGTTAGGTGGTTTCTTACCACCTTAAAAGGAAAATTTGACATGATTCATGTCTCATTTCGCTCTTTCGTATAACATTTAACCATAAAATCTCCGTGGCAGACAAGTAAACTATTTGCTCATACATCAGCTGATGAGCTGAGGTTCTGCTGATCCAGGCAAGACTTGGCTCCAGGCTCTGTGGTTTCAGGTCAGGTCTATACAGCACTCAATTTTCTGAAACCTAGACAATGTTTTTTTAATGTTAATCTCAGAAAAACATTGAATAGAATAGGGGCACCTGGGTCGCTCAGTCAGTTAAGCCTCTGCCTTCAGCTCAGGTCATGATCTCACAGGGTCCTGGGATTGAGCCCTGCATCAGCCTCCCGGCTCAGTGGGAAGCTTCCTTCCTCCTCTCTCTCTGCCTGCCTCCACCTACTTATGATCTCTCTCTCCCTCTGTCAAATAAATAAATAAAATCTTTTAAAAAAAGAAAAAGAAAAACAAGAGAATAAGCCCACTACTTGGGTAAGAAATATGCTCTTCTAGAAAATGTTGGCAAGGACGAGAGAAGAGTAGTAAAATTTTTTGGACAATAAGTTAATTTACTACAGTCATCTTTGTAATATTTCTACCAAACAAAAGTCTACCTTGATTCTAATCATAAGTAAACAATCAGACAAAGCCAAGATAAACAACATTCTACAAGATAACTAGCTAGGATCCTCCAAAAGTTCTTTGACATAGAAAATAAACAAAGTAAAAATATGAAAGAAAAAAATTTCTAATTTAAGAAAGACTAAAGGCACAACCTGAAATTTGATTAGATCTTGGAAAAAAAATTTTTTAAACCTACAAATGTCATTTTTAGGGCAACTAGGAAAATTTGAAAATGGACTAGATATTAAACCACTGCATGTGATTCTTATTAAAGTCTTTGTGTGATAATGATATGGTGGTTAAAAGGTTTTTTAATAGTTTTTTTCAATTTAATTTTTTTCAGTGTTCCAAAATTCATTGTTTATGCACCACACCCAGTGCTCCATGCAAATATGTGCAGTCCACAATACCCACCACCAGACTCACTCCACCCCCCACCCCTCCCCCAAACCCTCAGTTTGTCTCTCAGAGTCCACAATCTCTCATGGGTGGTTAATAGTTAAACATTTTAATTTATAAGAGATCAATGCTAAATATTTATGAGTAAAATGTTATAATATCTAATTTATTTCCAAGTAGTTCATAAAAAATATATTTATATAGAAAAAATATTTATATAGAGAGAAAAAAATTAACATGTTTTAACAATTGATAAATACGGGCCAAAGTTGTTGATAATCATTGTCCTATTCATTCTTCTTTGCTGAAGTTTCCTAATACACACACACACACACACACACACACACATTTTTTTTCACACACATATTTTTAAAGTTAAAAGAAAAATGAAGAAAGGGTTGAATTAATCACCTTGAGAATTCATGGAAATTTTAACTCATGTTGAGGAAAAACCAAGGTCCTCATACTGAATTAAAAAGATTCGGGGCTATAGGGGTTCTAGTCCTCTTGCCAGAGGATTACTTAGTGGACCATTCAGTCTGTCCCACACTGACAGTAAGGAGTTCAATAAACCTAAAAGCAGTGAGGTTTCACATACAACCTGGTCAACTAAAACATTCATTTAGTGGTAGGATTAATTTGATTTGGAGGGATAATCATGACTAATGAGAGAGATAACTATATATGAGAGACATATTTGTAGGTGGAAACATTTGAAGAGTCCCCGCACGGGACAAAATTACTTCTAAGCCGATGAAGGGAGAGCTGCAGGAATATTCTCGCATTTCCTGCAAATTAGGCCACGTGGTGTGCCTTGAAGATTCCATTTCTATGGTCCTACCTCCACCCTACGTTACACTTTCTGGAAATAAAATCTCTTCTGGTTTCTGTGAATCACTTCTCTTTGCAAATGCATCCTTGAGCCAACTCAGAGTTCTTCACCTAGTCCCCAAGAAGCATAGCTCATGTTTCTTGTTAATAGGTTTGATAAGGCTCATCAAGGATTTGATCCTTTTCAAGCACCAAATTCCCACTTTGCTTCTGATCCCAGAGGAATCCCTCTAGTGGCCCAAGGACCCTGTTCAGGGAGGAGCTGGTGCAAAACGAGAGAGAACAGAGCAAGCACAGCTGCGGCTGTGAGAATGACTCTCCCTCAAGTGACTGTTCTCTAATCTACATACAGGAAACTCAGCAAGCATTTTCTGTTCTACCTTCTCTTTGTGAAACTGCAGTCTGTCCTGATGAGGAGTTGCTCATTAATAGGAAGGACGGTTTAACGATGTTGTATTGTTTTATTCCTATTTTTCTACAAGGAGGAGAGAGCCAGTATCCTAAACAGGGACAATATCAAGTAGAAAATAAATTTCACCTTAAGGAGTCTGTTGGGTGAGACCTCAGGAGCTTTCCAGGTGGTCCCTCTTTGCAGGGGTTGGGGGAGCTGAAGGAAGTGACAGGCCACTCCACATGGATAGGTAGCAGCTTTCATAAACAAAGGAACTTGCCTACGAGGCTCGTCTGGGTGTCACAAGATGAGTAGGTCTTGGTGCCTGCCACCTGCCAGAATCTGAGAAGTTTATGTAGAGGTCATGGCTCCCACTGTGTGCACAGTGGGAGGAACTACATTCCAAGGACAGGGGAAGGGGGAGGAGCCTCGATTGCCTGGGTCCTGCTCTTGGGTCAACAGCAGTCCCGGCCTTTCCGGGACCTTGTGACCAGCTCTTACAATCTTTCATGCCCCCTCTTCTCCAGCGGGCCCTGACCAGTCAGCAAGGGGTTTCATTAGCACAGAGACAGCTTCTTTGACAGCTGTCTAGGTGACCAGAAGCAGATACCACAACAATAACGTAGGCACATGCAAGAGAAAACAGAAGTTAAGATCATGCTTCCCAAAATAAGTAACCATTTTTCCCACTAAGAGCCCCATGGTCTAAACCTCTGATTGATTAAGTACCCTAGACTAGGGGTCAGATCACTCAGGATGTTCACTTGTATTCTCGAGTGATTTAATACACTTGCACTATCAGGTATGAACACACAACATTCTGTTTGGATAATGGCACAGGTGCCTCCATGGGTAGCAGTAATAAAGTCCAAGGTCATCCTATTTTGGAGAGCAGCCTTTCTCCTCAGAGACATTTCAGTATTCAATAAAGACAGGCTTTGCCAGCTATCATTTAAGGCTTGCTGGGTAAATTTAGTAAGAGTGTCTATGTGCACTATAACATCCTCCAGGCCAGCGGAGGGAACAAAGATGGTAGCCAAATGTTTGTACAATAGAAAACAGAACATGCCCAACCTGCCTTGAGGAGCAGGTTGGCAATGTTTGTTACCATGGGGTGGATTCTCCCCTATGTCCAGGGAAAACCTAGGGTGCGGTGGCCCAACAGGTAGAAGCCATGGCCAATGGTCTGTGCCACACACACTGGGTCCCATTTGGGGCCACCAAATAAATACCCAGGCAGCACAACCAGTCATGCCAAACTAACCACTGTCCATTATTCTTGGTTCAACTGGTTTGGTTCTGTTTAGAGTGATTTTTCTGTTCCCAACATAGAGATGAGTGGGCACTTAAATGCAGCTTTAGGAATTTGACCCAGTTCCTTACACCCTACAGATGATGCGGGGGGAGTGGCACTGCTAGCATGAGGAGATGGATGCCAGAACAGGACCCCCATCTTCTCCTCTCTTTAGTGATCTTTCATTCCAAGTGTAATGTGTTTCAACTGGTCTGGTTTATAGACAACAAGATCTCAGGGTGATTGTGTATTTCCACCTGACCCAGGGATGGGAAGTAAGTCACCCATCGTGGTGAGACATCACATTGCAAATTCCAGTAGATACTGCCTTTCCCAGGTGCTGAGAACTTGGGGTTCTCAGCAGCAGAGCACACTGATCCCTGGTGAAAGTCAAGGCAATGGCCGTTTCCCGTGACTTCCATACTTTTATGGTATTGGTTGTTGTAGGCAATCCCAGTCTGGCATATGGGGCAACAGGTTGCACTGGTTGATCACTCAGATGTAATAAAGTTCTTTAGTCCATCCATCCAAGGTGGTTTTGCTGATTAGTAACTTAATCTGCTGCTTTAATATTCCATTTTTCCTTTCTACCAACCCTGCTACTTGTGGGTTACAGGGGAGAAGGAACCTCAATTCAATATCACGTTCTTTTGCCCAGTCTCACATATCCTGACCTTTGAAATGTGACCCCGATCATTGTCTATTCAATGAGATTGTCCATACATGATACTCAGATTCTCTAATCCCCTAATGGCAGCAGCCAGTTTTCACAGTGATGGGGTGGGGGAGAAACTTGGGTTAGACCGGATGTAGTACACACACAAACCAAGGCATATTCAGAACCTCCCTCAAAGGGAAGGGGCCAACATATTTGATTTGCCTGTCCCTCAGTGATTGAGAATTCCAGTGGATGGCCACAGACTCATTTGAAGTTGTCTTGAGTGTGGGTTGGAACACAAGGACATGCTTTCACTACATTAATCAAGTCACTGAATTCCAAGGGAAATCTAGCGTCCTGGGCACTAATTCTTTCCATACCACATGCGAGGGACAGATAGGAATCCCTTAGCTTTCATTCCAGCAGTAAATGTGTCTCAAAGAGACCTTCAAAGACAGGGTTATAGATGGCCTGACTCATTCCCAATTCCATAAAGAGTTATTGCACCTCCTCTACAATTCCAGGATCCCACATGCCTAAAGGGATCCTTCTAATTGGGCCACACTTTGCCTGAAGGTTAGAATAATCCAATCTGTCAGGAACTGAATACCTTGGCGGAGGGGGCAGGGGAAGGTAACAACGTGGCTCATTTTCTGTGCTTCTTGCCCCAAGAAATGGCCCTTTGCTGGAATTTGGCAACTATAGGAGTAAGTTTAGCAGGAGTATATCTTTCATTGTGAGTGCTTCCTGAATTGGGGGCTGCCCTATTGGCTGGGTTGTCACTGTGCTTTTGCTCTTCTATGTAATAAGGGTCAGTTGGCTCAAGGCATTTCCTCCACTTCACTGTCAATCACAACATCCTCCCTCTTCGCTCTCCTCTCTTTCCCAGGGACTCCACCCATCCCGACCATCCCTGATGTTTGCACACTCCAGCAGGAGCCTCAGGGATGCAGTCCTATTCAGGGTAGGTGCTTCCCATGAGCCGGGTACAGGAGGCAGGCCAAGATTGTCTCCCCCTGCGTGGACTTGGAGGCAAACAGAGGCTTCAGCTGAGCTCACTCTTCACTGGTCCCCCCAAAAATGAACAAAAATATGATGGCTCCAATTGACATTGGAGCCGAATGTACTCTAGTACATGGTAACCCTCAAAAATTTTCTGGCCCCCTCAGGACCATGATGACCTCCTCCAACAGTCACCACATTTTGGTTTAGTCAAGCTCTGGTAGCAAAACTACTTTGAAGTCATTCCTTAGTTCCTACTTAACCTTTGGTTTCAAAGGCACTGGAGTTGCTCTACACACTTATGAGAAATATCCCTTTGGTCAGACAGAGGTGGCTTTGGTCAGACAGAGGTGGCTGGACCTATAAAGTAAAGCTGGACTACTTCCGGCTTTTTCACTCCTTTATTCTTTTAGTCCCTTATTTATTCCTTCATTTATTGCACCCCCTTCTACCCCAAATATTTTTATTCATTTTAGGTAGTCTCTGCTGATGATTCTAAAAACCATAGCTTTTTTTAAAAACCAGAATTTCTCTGTCCAATGGTCCCACAACCAACAAAATCCCTTCTTCTCTCTCTCTCTCTCTCTCTCTCACACACACACACATACTCACACACTCTTTCTAAGGGTCTACTTTGATTGACAGGCCAGCCAAGCCTCTCTACATAAATCCTCCTGGGGCAAGATATTCTTCCAGAGCAATGCCAAATCTGACCCAAACTGCAGAGTTTTAGAGTTTTCTTTACTACCTGCGGTCCAAGGAAGGAGGGCTCAAACATCTAATTTGGTATAGTAGACACTTGACCTGGCAACATTTCACTTCAGCTGAGAAATCTAAAATCCTCTGTCGAACACCCAGGTGTTTCTAATGTATGCCTTAGAAAACTGTTTTGTGTCTGTCTGCTTTAGGGACAAACTAAGCCTTCCTTCTCAAGACCAGGAAGAGACATATGGTGGGTCCAGAAGGGGTATAGGGATTCAGATAGACTTCATCATGCGATCTTCACGGCCCTTCCACGCTCTGTCAAGAAGGAAACCACAGCCAGAAGGACCCGAGTAAGGCAACCATGCATAAAATAACCTGAAGAAAACTGTCTTTGGGCCCAGCTGTTCTTAACTTACAAAGAATGGCCAGAGCTTAGATTCATAAGATTACAGGAGAGCAAAGGTAAGATTAAGATCAATCAACAGCTCGTATTTCTGTATTCCTAGTCCCTAGTTCCTTACTCACTGCTCCTCTCCCTTTTTCAGACACCTATGAGGTACACCTATGGCAAAATCTAAAGAAACCTAACATCAATCAATGTGTGAGAGTTTGCCTTCTGCCCTTGTCCATTCCTTTTCATGCCTTTACAATTGTCTTTTAAATCATGTACACTGTCTTAAATATCCATAAATAAAAAGCTTGGACTATTCTGATTTCTCTAATGAATCTCTATTGTCAAGGCACCTGGGTTGCTCAGTGGGTTAAGCCTCTGTCTTCGGCTCAAGTCATGATCTCAGGGTCCTGGGATCAAGCCCCACATTGGACTCTCTGCTTGGCAAGGAGCCTGCTTTCCCCTCTCTCTCTGCCTGACTCTCTACCTGCTTGTGATCTCTCTCTGTGTCAAATAAATAAATAAAATCTTAAAAAAAAAAATCTCTATTGTCACCTGCCTCCAAATTAAGCATTCTTCAGGCCCAATATTGATGTGCTGCCCCTTATTTAGTCTTGTCAGAACTGTTTATCACTTTTTTGTTGAACAAAGGAGACAAAATGATATTTTCCTGAGCTCCTCAATCTTAAGAGTATCTGAGATTTCACATGATTGAACTGCCTTGTTGTTATAATATTACTAATTCTCCTAAATAAACACAATAGCAGAGAGGGAACTTAATGTAAATATCTGTGTGTTTTTGAGAAGTGTGCCTAGATACCATAGATAGGTGCACACACGTATGCACACTAGAGGAAAAAACACATTTTATGAGATCTGTGGGTAAAAATAAACATAATAAGGGCAAAAAGGATATCATGGCATCGCTGCCTCCTCACATGATTCACCACTCAGGACACCAAAAAAAAAAAAAAATTAGGTTGAAATACTAAGAGTTTAAAATTCTACTAATTACTATTTATTACTTTTTGAGAGAGAGAGAGAGAGTGTGTGCACGAGCAGGGGGAGGGGTAAAGGAAGTGGGAGAGACAAGAGTCTCAAGCAGACTCCACACTCAATGTAGAGCCTGCCGAGGGGCTTGATCTCACAACCCCAAGATCATGATGTGGGGTAAAATCAAGAGTCAGATGCTTAACCGACAGAGCCTCCCAGGCACCCTTATTTATTACACATTTTTTAAGGTATCTTTGTATATAAAAAACCTTTCTTTATAACCAAACATGCTGTAAATTATAAAACTTGCAGCATCAACTCAGCCTGCCAAGGAAACACGACCTTGACACCCTGCATTTTCTGATTAAAAACTGCAGTCAATTGAAGCCATAGCTGCTTTGACACTCCGAAAAGGGAACTACACAGGTGGAAAGAGTACAAAGGGGTGTGTTTCCCAAACAGAAGAATTCCTCTGAAAATGAATGCTTTGAAAGTATACGAAAAGCATTCCAGTCTGACGCATAGACAATGAATGCTGATTTGGAGTATAGAGGCATAAGAAAGGACAATGACTGATTAAAATTCATTAAAATTAAATCAGCTCATTGTGTATCCTCAGCTAAAAGGAAAATGATTCTTTTGTAAAAACATGTATGCTCCTTTTTTCCCCCATTTCCATGCGACAGTCCAGCAAGACACTTCTCAGGTATATTAGTATCTGTTGCTATTTCTACAGTGGTATGATTCCGCAGGAAAAAAACAACGCCACGGCATCCAGCCAACCAGGACGCATGAGAAACTCTGTGGAAGAGACTTTGTTTGACCGTCATCTACCAGGCTGAAGCAGAAAACAGGCAACACTGTCATCACAGTCTCTGTGGGGTTTTATGTAGAATTCTAATTAACCAACACTCATTTTCTTTTCAGATATCGAAAAAAACAATCTAAGGTTCCTAAGGAATTGGGGAAGAAAATATGAATTTATATGTGGCATACATTAGAAGGAGCTCCCTGCAGATCCTTCAGGAGACCATTCGAGTGTCTGTTTAAAACATTTCTTCAAGTCATGAAATTGAAATGCCACTCATCAGAAATCGAACCCCCTGGAAAATATTGACTTACAAAACAGAAAACTGTAGCATTTCGGTATCTTGGGATTGATAAGAATAAAGTATAGGTAATAAATTTTTGAAGCACGAATCCCTTTTGTAAGTCCCTATTTAATGGCTATCCCCTCGTGAACTATAAGCCCCAGGAAGGACATGAGCGCGCCGGTTTGTTCATCACTCTTTCCCCAGGGTTAGCACTGTGGCTAGCAAACAGGAGGTAGTCCATAAATATTTGTTAAGTTTTTTCCTAGTAACTTCTTCCTAACATGGGAGGAAGTAGAGGAAATGAACAAGATCAGCAAACCTGAACAGAGAGCTAGGAGGTTTTTGACAGAGGAGCAGGAGGATAGAGACGTAAATCTTCATCCCTCTGTTACTGCTGCCTTAGGCTTTCCTCCCTTCTTTTTGCAAGAAAAGCCCTTGATAATAATGGTAGTAATAGTGACATATAAGGAGAAGACGCACAGGTACGTTTTCCAGATTTCCTTCCATCTTGAATAATGTACCACATTTGTGTGATTTGGTCCAGGAGCTAATAATCTGCTGGGAAATCTGGGAATTACCTGCATGTGTATTTTTGAAAAATTCTTAAGCAATCAAACAACACAATGATGGGGATTGGAATGCACTGTTTACTGTGTAATCATTAGGACTCATGCTTTAAAGCCTATAAAAGCTGCTTAAAATTTTGAAACCAGTACAGATATCCACACATATGATGAGGATTGTGCAATGTAAATCCCAACATAACCTATATGATGCTTAGGTTTTAGGCACCTGTTCATTTGAAAAACATCTGTGGCATGTTTGGCAACCAGTATGGGTGACACACAGAAGCCCCCGGAAGACTCTCAGACGGCTGCTGACTGTTCTCACCTGTGAATTATCTTGATGTTAACATCCATTCTCTGGCTTTGGTAATTATGCCACGAGGCTGCGTAAAGCCTGTTTTCACACGGGACAAAATTACCATATGTAATTGCATGTAAGCAAATATCTGCCCTTCCATTGGGTAGTCACAGCATCACCCATGTTCCAAAGCACCAAACCCCCTTTTCAGGGATACACTTGACATGTCATCGTTGAAGTAATTAGCATGCTTAGGGTTTTTTAAAAATGTATGAATGCATCAAATTTTCACTAGAGACTTTTGTTCTTGTCAAAAATCTCTACCACGGCAACATGTGAATTACAATAGAAGGTAATTGGAACACAGCATTCCATAGGACTGCATTGAAATATGGAGCTACCTGCATAGCATTGCCTGGGGAGAGAGGGGCAGATTTCCAAATTCTCGGTGCCATTTCCCTGAGTTTCTGTTCACACTGTAACCAAGGGAGTTCAAGTGCATGAGCCTGAAGTAGTCACAGTGGAATGATGGTACAAACACATTAAAGGCAAGGAACATTCCGCATAATTCCGACAACGCAATTCAAAGCACACTACAGAATATAGAGACTTTTGGTGCTCACTTGTCTGCACTAAAAGCAGCAATAGCAATATTGATTTTATTTATTTATTTGCATCCTGATCCAAAAGCTGTAAATGCACCTTACAAAATACAAATAATACAACAGGATTTCTTAAAAGCAGCTTCAGAATGCCAGGAATAAAAGAAGAAAAATAAAATAAAGTCAGAAGTGAAATTAACACACAAAATGCACCCCCTGAAATCTAAATTTGGCACTGAGCTTGGTGGTAGCCCAAACAAAAATGCGCCCAAACTCATGATGCCATTGTTCAGGAGAAGCACAATTCTTCGCAAGTAGAATGACAGTTTCCAAATTAGTTCTGATTTAGAGAGATACTCTGTGAGTTACAGTCTCACTGGATTTACTTTCCTAAATAGTCTAGACTAGTGTTATTCAAATTTTGAATTACCCAATTTTATAAAATCCATTTGTTGGTCATGACCAAACTTTTTTTTTTTTTTTAAGATTTTATTTATTTATTTGACAGAGAGAGATCACAGTAGATGGAGAGGCAGGCAGAGAGAGAGAGAGGGAAGCAGGCTCCCTGCTGAGCAGAGAGCCCGATGTGGGGCTCGATCCCAGGACCCTGAGATCACGACCTGAGCCGAAGGCAGTGGCCTAACCCACTGAGCCACCCAGGCGCCCATGACCAAACTTTTTAACAACTTTTTTTTTATTATTTATTTATTTGTCAGAGAGAGAGGGAGAGAGAGAGAGAGCGAGCACAGGCAGACAGAGTGACAGGCAGAGGCAGAGGGAGAAGCAGGCTCTCCGCCGAGCAAGGAGCCCGATGTGGGACTCGATCCCAGGACGCCGGGATCATGACCTGAGCCGAAGGCAGCCGCTTAACCAACTGAGCCACCCAGGCGTCCCTTACTTTTTAAACAATTGTTCAAATGTATTCATGACACATAGGATGGTTATTGTTTCATGAAAATTTTTGCTTCCATTATATATATATATATATACACACACACACATATACATATATACAGACACATTGTGGGGAGGGACTGGATTTTGAAATTTTACATTTATTTCTTATTATGGTCATCATCAATAAAATGTTGAAAGCCCCTGAGTTAGTCCAATGAAGTCTTTATTTTCACTGACAACAACAAGAAATCAGACATGAAAATGCATGGAATTGAGGGGGGAGAGAGAGAGAGGTCTGTGCTTCTGCGCCTTGCTCAGGGAGGAAGGCAGCCATACGTAGAAGAGAGGTTCTCTGAAGGGTTTTAAGACTATACAGCTACAGCAAGTTCCAAAACATAGTTATCTTCAACTGCTCTCTTACTATTACTTTTACTGAATTTTAATTCGTGATATTAGGAAGGGAAGATAATAGATATTAAAGCTATCTTCAGATCACAAGTCAAACACTAATACTGACCCCTGCTTCTGGGCCCAGTTCAGGAGAACCGGTACTGTGTGACTTCTTACCCTCAACTTTCTAGCCACAATCAGCGGCTCCCACAGTCTTTCCTACAAGCCTCAGCTGGGACCCTGCTGACATTGTTACATACACATCCCTCTTCCCCGCTAAACTGAGACCCTCCTAAGACAGAGACAGTGCCTTTCCTGTTGCCATCCCACTGCTCGGCACTTGGTAGACACTCAAAGCATATTTGTGCAGAGAAAGGATGCATGAATGAGTAACTGAATATTCATCACTACTCCTGTATTTCTCTGATGCAATCAAAATTTGTCATAAGGAGGAACACCTGAAAGTCCAATATTGTACAATGTTTTCAGAATTAAGAGGGAAAGGGGCTTTAACGTTTCATCCATTCTGATTTTTGCAGTTAGTCATTTATGCTTATCAAGGATGACATGCCCGTTTCAGCTCCTGCACTGATCCTGAGGAATTGGCCTCAGCTTCCTGGACCCTAAGGCTGGCTCTGGGCTGAGCTGGCAGAAGTGCCCACTGATACAGTTGAGTCGTGCGCTTGAGACGACAATGGTCCCCATGTATCATGTCTGCCATCTCTACATACCTCGTCCGGGGACTTGAATAGTCATCGGAAAGAGGTGCTGAAAACTGGTTTTGCTTAAAGTAGCACCCCTGATCTTCCCAGCTCCTGCTGGGAAACAGCCAATGGTTGGAAGCTTAAGAATGAGCAAGGCGTGGGTCAAGGTTATTTCAACTCAGGTCCTTTGTGGACACTAACCGTACAACCATTAGTCCCAAGGGGAAGAGATGACAATGGGATTTATGATACGCAATCTCTTCTGCCTAGACTGGAGCAGAGAAAGAGAAAGAGCAGCTACATAGAGGCTGGGTTTCCTAAAACACGTATTTCATAATTGCTACTTAACAGTGGTTTTTAAAAATGAAGTGAGCAGCTGTGGTAATTATAGTCAACTTGTCAAAACTTTTCGGTGTTTGTTATTTTTTGATAGCGGCCATTCTTCTATTTCCTCCAGGATCTGCGGGGTTGAAATAGGGTAAGCAGCTGTCTTCGGTGCTACATGAGATATACATTTCAAAGAAGGTCTTTTGTTTGGCTTCATTTTTCTTAGATCCATGTTTATATCCAAGATCTCTGTGAAGTAGAAAGCAATGCACTCCAGAGGAAATTGTTTGCAAACCAAAGAGAGAATTCAAAATTATGGGTCAGAGCCATTTGCTTGCAGTTATGATGAAAATTCATGGTGTGATTTCAGAGCACGGCTTGATCATTAAAGCATTGTGCATGGTGCCTTACTTGAGAAATTAGATAATGGACTCTTAATTTCACTCATACCTCCACATAGTTCCGAAGAAAGTTAAGTCGGCAACACACAGAAGACTCCTGCCCATGTCCTCCAAGGGGGGAGAAGCTTCCTAAGGGAAAGCAGGCATCAGCGGAAGCCGCTACCCACCCTAGAACTCAGCAAAGTTAGGAAGAGCATTATTCCAGAACAATTGTGCTGAATAGGAAGAAACATGTGAAAGCCTATGGGGTGGGTAGGGCCCTGCTCTGGACAGAGTGGGCCTCGGTACAGAACATTTAAAGAAAGTTTAAAAAAAAAATTATAATGGCTCTTCAGGCCTTCATTTAGTCCCTACGAGAGCTCTCCCCAGGCCCCACACCCCGGGCCTCAGACTGCAGGGAAGGTGTAGGAAGTGTAGGAGGCAACACTCACATATAAAACTTGAGCTGAGTGAAGGAAAGCTAACTGGTCCCGGAAAGGAGATCATGGGTAAATACAAGGTTTCGGCAGAGCCCGTCAGGTTAACATGGGTAGAGGGAAAACAAGAGCATGGGAAGGATGCAAACACACTACAGTCAAAAGGAAAGAGAGAAAAAGAGATCATGGGATGCAAAGACACAAGTAAGAACTGAGATTAGATGTCCAGAAGAAAAGAAACAGGGGCGATTAAACACACAACATCTGTAAAACAAGAGCCCAAACATAAGTGATAAAGTAGCAACCACATAATAAACATAACCATAATAAAGAACTTAAAACAGAAAAAAAGAGAATGAACATGAATAAAAAAATCACATTATCCCTTAGAGAAGAGGTCTTCAAATTTTTCTGTAAAGGGTCCCACGGTAAAGATGGGAAGTTTTACAGACCACACAATTTCTGTCCCAGCTATTTATCTCTGCTGTAATATATTATATATGTGCTATATTAATATTCATGAGGTGTTTAGGCCAGAGCCCAGACATAGTAATTGTCTATTATTATCATCAACATCAAGACACATCCAAATTAAGGGATGGAACTTTAAAGATAAAGAGGGAAAAAAAAAATCATTCAGGCATTTAGGCAGAAAAACTTACCCACAGTGGGGAAAATCGGGCTGGCCTCATGCTTTTTCAAGGCAATATCTAAGTCCAGAAGCCAACAGAACAATGTCCGTAACATATCAAGGAGCAGCGCATGTAATCAAGAATAGTGCACCCAGCCAAGCTGTTTGAGTATAAAGGTGGCATTCTCAAATACGAACGAGCTCTGAGAACAGAGAATTTATAATCCCTTTGCTAAAAAATAAAGTAAATAAAAATTTTAAAACTACATGACAATAAAATCCAACCAACCAAGTGATAAATTAAAAAGCAAGCTCAGTAATGGAAAAGTCATGCTAAAGGAACTAGTGCTGAGCATTGCTTCCATTTAAATAGAGAACTCATAATGATTAACAGAGGGAATTATGTCTGCAGAACAACACAACGTAATGCTACAGCGCTGACAAAGAGAAATCATTTCAAAGAAATACCAGGAGGTGTAAAGAAGGAAGGAAGAGTGAAAAGAAGTAGAGGAGTTCTCATCTCCTCACCTTCCCTATCAGGTTGCTTATCAGATACTATTTAAAGCTGAAATAGAAAATTAAAATATACATATATATATATATATATACACATATATATGTGTGTGTGTATATATATACACATATATATATATATACATATATATATATATATATATGATCTTGTAAAAGTTTCTATGTCATTAGAGGGATGATATAAGACTTACTATTTCCTCCAGGGGCACCTGGGTGGCATGGTTGATTAAGTGACAAAGTTAGTTTTAGCTCAGGTTGTATTCTCAGGGTCGTGAGATTGAGCCCCAAACTCTGAGATCAGGCTACCTACCTAGTGCACAGTCTGCTTGGGATTCTCTCTCCCCCACCCTCTGCCCCTCTCTCTTGCTCTCTCACTCTCTCTCTCTTTCAAATAAATAAGTCTTAAAGAAATAAGGGGGACTTACTGTTTGTTCTAGAATAAGAAACACTGGTAATTTCTTAAGTTCCACTTCATTTTTTTTCTTCTAAAATTTAAATCAATTAAATAAAATTAATGTAGTATTTTACATAGAAATGATTGCATTATTTCAAAGTTAAAATAATTGTCCATCCATACTGAATCTGTCCCCCAAAAAAGATGTACGGAAGGATATTCATCAAATCACTGTAGGTAGTATTACTAAGAGTGATTCTTCTTTCCTCCTTTGAACTTTACTCAACTGTGACTTTTTTTTTTAAGATTCTACTTATTTGACAGAGAGAGAGATAGCTAGAGAAGGAACACAGCCAGGGGGAGTGGGAGAGGGAGAAGAAGGCTTCCTGCTGAGCAGAGAGTCCCATGTGGGGCCCGATCCCAGGACCCTGAGATCACGACCTGAGCCGAAGGCAGACGCTTAGCAACTGAGCCACCCAGGCGCCCCACAACTGCATCTTTTGACAAGTGATGTGTGGTATTCCTAGCTGCCCACCAAAGTCCTTTCTTACCTCCTACCTGCACCATGGCTAAGCCACATTTCCCAACCTCTCCTGTAGCTGCACAGGGCTACGTGACTAAGTTCTCTCTAACAGAATATCAATGGAAGTGATATTCAACTTCCATCGGGCATGAGCTTTGAATTCTTTCGTTCTCCTTCCTGTCTGGTGACCACAGCCAACTTAGAAAACGTGCACTGTAGACGGCGGATGTGTCAGGCCAAATGTCTGAAAATGTACAGAACAGAGCTATTCAACAGCCAGAAACGCTCACGTTGGTTGTGTCACACAAGAGAACAAAAGCTGTGTTCTTTAAGCCACATTATTGTGATTCTCTTTACAGGTCAAGCTATTCTTTTTGTATAATTCACATAAGCCAGCATTATTTGATTTAATAAAAAAGAATAATAAGTCATAATCTAAAAATAGAATCAAACCAGTCTAAAAAAAACC
This sequence comes from Mellivora capensis, assembly GCA_004024625.1. Lineage (NCBI taxonomy): Eukaryota > Metazoa > Chordata > Mammalia > Carnivora > Mustelidae > Mellivora > Mellivora capensis. Next base: position 37,874 of record PISX010001790.1, read on the forward strand.
AACCAAATCCAGGCAAAAGTCCCAGCACATACGTCACAGACTCCAATGATTCTGGCAATAATCTAGGAGCAAATGTGGCTGCCACCATCCTGACTGACAAGGGAGGACAATCTCACCAGCTGGGAGACTTAGAAGGAATGGCACCAAGTAGCCTCATGGATCTTCTGCATTGGCTGCATCGTTGAGGCTTGTTTTGTTTGTTAGTTCAAGACAGTCTGGCTCATGATGTTTCAGATTACTCAAGAGAGTGTTGCCTCTGAACTCAGAAGGATAGTGGTCTCAAATATCATTAACCTTGCTACGCAACCAAACATCTCGCTTGGTTTTAAGTATATCAGTTGCACCTAGACAAGCCTGTATTCTCTAAGCCCTGGTTCATAGCATTTTGAAGATTAATTTTGACATAGAACCTTTTTGCATGGATTGACAAAACTCTTTTGTCCAGAGCACAGTCTGGGAGACCTCACCCATACACCATCCACTGTGTTTCTGACGTATTTGTATAACTCTGCATCCGTGTACAGGGCTACTGAAGGCCAGTAAAATTCTTTGAATCATTTGAATCTAATCCTGGAATCAATGTATTTATAGAAAAAAGTCTTCTGAAAACTGGAAGGGGCCTCAAGAAGCCATTTGGTCCAGGGCTCTTCCAAGTAAGCCATCAAATATTTTTCTTAAACTTTTTAATTAAGCTACAAGATGACAGGTTTCCAGATTTTATTTATCACCACAGAGATAAATGGTTTTCAAATAATCACTGAGGAGAGAAACGTGGGAGGTTAAAATAAAAACTCTCATTTAGTTCTCTTCACACATCTGCCCCAGAAAAATCTTTTTTGAACTCCAAAAAAAAAAAAAGTTTTAATTTTATGAAAGAACAAATTGGAATATGAAAGGCATGAGAATCCCAAATGTCTGGCTCATTTCCTCTCAAGAAATAAAAATCTTTCAACAACGTGTTTATAAGTTACAAGCCAGACACAAATACTAATTTCTCAGTCCAAAGATATCCAATTTCCATTATAATGCATTTAAATCTCTGCAAACTACAGTGTTTTTATAAACCATGCCAGTCAAAGATGTCTCAAACAATGTTGCTTGATTCTTTTCCGAAGTTAGCTTTATACCAATTAGCTATTATTTCTAGTGAGTACTCAGCCCCCGCAAAGATAACCATTCTGCTCCCTTTATTCTTGACTATCTTATTAATTTTGACATTTTTTTCCTTTTATGCATTAAGGTAGCAATAGCAGCACTATCAAATTCATCAAGTAGAGAAAGATACTTCCAACTTGAAATCTAATTAATTTTTCATGTTCATTATCTTTTAAGAGTGTTTCTTGCAAAAGGACATTATCTGCTCCTCTTTTCATGATAATTGATGCAGTTCTTCCCCCATCCTTTTATTTTTTCTAATAGGTGAGGAAAGACCTTTAATACTTATACTTACAATCTTGCCAATAACTTTTTAAAGGATAAGTATTAAATATGTCATTCAAGATGCATAATGTGTTACCAAAATCAGATCCATTAGAATGAGAAACTCATTAAGGGGTAAGTTTAAAGAGTTTACAGAAGTACACTTGCCACTTTGAGAAGCACTGAAGTATTAATATGAAACATGGGGATGTTTATTCCTTTTTATATTTTTAAGAAATCATATAAACAAGAAAATTTATTTTATAACAAACAATATACTGAATACTTTAAAATAAAGACTTCCAACTGCAGATAGTAAACTAGCCTAAAGAATGAATGTAGGAAGAAAAGGGGTGTGTGTGTGTGTGTGTGCGCACACGCGTGTACACATGCACGTGTGTGTTTTGGGGAAGGAAAAGTAAATACTCTGGACAGTTGACGTTACTTGTACCTAAAGAACCAGCTGTGCATTAAAAAGAAATAAATATTAAATAAGAATTTTATATAAAATTTAACATTTTTTAACATCAGCAGTAGAAAGTAGAAGGAAGTGAAAGCTTGCCATTTGAAATTGGAATGCAACTTCTTATGATATACTTTACCTACTAAGTACGTACCTAGTAAAGGTAGCTCTGAGACTGTGAAGAGTCGCTTCATTTGTTCTCAGCTCATCTACCTGAAAGGGCTGGAAGCCTACTGGTCACTAAGAATGAGAGGACAGTCATAAATTGTCAACAAAGAGACTTTTTCTATATCCAGAGAGAGGGGAAAAGTGGGACTGCTTTGCATATAGGAACTCATCACAAGTCATGTCCCTCCTCAGGATACATTGAGGCCCAGAGAAATTACAAGTCCAGATCAATGCTGCCTAAAAAGTCAGAAGCAAAGAGAAGGTCAAAAGCAAAGCTTAATAAGACTTACTAAAGCAAAACCAGTTTTATTCACTTTTCATTCTCACTCTTTTTTAATCAACTATGATGTTGTAGACGCTAATCCTTTCCTTCCTTGGGTAGAATGTGTTTGTTGCCTTGAGTTGTAGTCTCAGCAATGGAAGCGCACTCACTCACATGGGAATCAACAAAACATATTAACAAATGGAAACCACAGCTTTTGCCTAATGAGTGGAATTTTTCTCTGTGAAAATCTAGCTAGTTCATTAAGTAGGATCGAAACCATATACTCAGCATCATTAGGCACATATCTATTTAACTGAAATATCCAGCCCAAAAAGACAGTGAAATGCATGTAATATGGACAGAGCAATTCTGAAGTTTCATTTAAACATTTACCTTTGGTTCTCTACTTGGGTATAGATTTTTAAATGTTAGAATATCAAAGGGAACAAGAAAACTACTAACAATAAGAAAAGGGAAACATGGCAAAAGGAAATTAAAGAATTTGAAATTTTTACCTCAATTAATCCAAGTCTCATCATTGAAGGAGAACAGGGTATTGCCAATTTTCTGGGGAATTTACATGGCAGGACCCCTGTGGATAATCCACAGTCCTATGCCTAAGAATTCACTTGAAAAACAAAACAGGCTCCCAGCAGGCATGCCTACATTTTAAAGCTGATTTAGAACATAATTTTAATGCTTTCTGAGATTACAGGTTTTTTATGCATTTGTCCTATCTTTAGCTTTTACATCTCAATTCTTTTTCTCTATCGGAGAAAAAAAAAATGTAAGCAAAATTTGAACGAGGTGGATAAAAGGTGAGCTGTTTCACAGAGGTATGTATGCTAACATTGACCTGGGCATGACCCCCTGCGCTGTACAATTTGAAGACAGAATAAAATGAGTCTCTTCTTCAACAGATGAGCCTTCAAGTGCATTCTGAATAAACCCAATCATGACACTGTCATCTTCTCCATTTAGTCTCCGATTAGATACTCAGGGTTTAAATGATCACCTTTCCTTCTTCGGAAGGTGCATACTCTTTCCTTGTCTGTGTTTGTGGATACCTTCTTCAAAGGAGCTCATTTCTGTGTCCTACAAAAGGGGTTCTGCTTGCCTGATCACTATCATCATTAAGCATTTATGAAGCACTTTAGGCTTATTTACTAGAGCTCATGACATCCCTATAAGATAGGTTGGTGTAATGGTCTTCTTATAAATGAGAAAATAGAGGTTAAGTAACTTAGCCAAGGTCACATAGATAATTTGGATGAAAGACTGAAAGTCTCTGACTTACTATTTAGTACACAAGTGAAAACTCCAGAGTGGCATAAAAAGTTATCAGATTCAGAACTTCACACCTCAACTGCTACTGAACATGAATAATGGGAGTTTTGGTTTTTAGCTTTTTTGTTTTTTGTTTTTGTTTTTGCTTTTGCTCTACCCTTGTGGCTAATGGCATTGCTTTGGAAGATCTGTGATGCTAGGGCCAGTATCTCTATAGTTCTCTGGTCTTTCCTTTTTAGTCTCAAAATTACAGCTCTGGTTCCAGGCAATATGTCTGCATCTAAGACAATAGGAAGAGGAGAAAGTGTTTTGCCAGCCTTGTCACTCCTGGTCAGGAAAGCAAAAGCTCCTCAGAAAATCCCCAGTACAGTTCTACTGTACTACTGAACCGCGAAGTTCTACTTTGTCAAGGAGACGGATATGAACATCTAATATTCTACCGTCTTTCATAGAAAACAATAAAAAAGAAGGAGACTGAAAGGACAATCGTGCCAGCCTACTAATGTTGTCTGCCACAGTTATTTACAGTACAGAATTTTCTGCTGAATATTCATTTGCTAGGTATTGTTTGCTTCCACAACATGCTAGACAAGGCAGTGGAAGTCAGCTCCTAATTTAAAAAAAAAAAACAACAACCAAAACCTGATATAAAAACTTATAATTTGGGAATATTTTATCTATTGATTTAATTTGGTAAAAGAAGGGAAATTTTATGAAGCCAGCTAAATTTTGGTGGCTTAAACCTATGGTCCAGCTTATTGTGTTCAAAGGAACTTTGAAAATTACTATGTATAGTAAAAGGAGCCATATGTTTTCCAGAATCCATGACTCTTTCTTTGTGTCAGTCACCAACAGATATGTCTCCTTCATTTTCCTCTTTGTTTATCCAAATCTTAGCACTTAACTCATGGCTCAGTCACTTACTTGGCATACCAAACAACTCTGTCCTACCGGGACACTTACTGCCTGCTATTAGGAGCATTTACTACGAAGATTCATGAGATAATTTTTCATGTACATTTGTTTCACATCCCCAAAAAGTGTGACCTCTCTTCTGTTTTGTATCTTTATAGAACAAAAGCTAACATTTATTGAGCACTCTGGATGTGTCAGTTCAATAATTTACATATTTTATCTTCTTTAACTCTATGAGACCAGCATTATAATTATCCCCATTTCAAAGATGAGTAATTAAGTTCCCAGAGGTTAAGCAACTCACTCAAAGACAAATAGGTAGCAAGTGATCTGTGAGGATGCAAACCCAAGCAGTCACTCTTAATAATTCTGGGGTTTTCCCCTGAGCTTTATGGAGATATTATTTACATATAAGCTATCTAATATGATGATTTGGTACACGCATATACTGCAAAATGGTTACCACAGTAAAGCTAACTAAGACCTCATCCCTTCACATAATTATCATTTGTGTGTGTGTGTGTGTGTGTGTGTTAATAACATTTAAGATCTACTCTCTTAATAACTTTCAATTGTATAATATAGTATCGTGAATTATAGTTAACATGCTGTACATCACACGTTGAGAACTTATCCATCTTCTAGTTGGAAAGTTTATACGCTTTGACCAACATCATCCCATTTCCCCCACACCAAGCATTCTACAATGGAAGGAGGGAAGAAAACAAGGCAGGCGGGAAGGAAGGATGGAAGAGAGGAAGGAAGGGAAGTGAAGTGAAATGAAATGAAGGAAAGGGAAGAGAAGGGAAGGGAAGGAAGGAAGGAAAGGAAAGGAGAGAAGGGAGGGAGGAAGGAAGGGAGGAAGGAAGGGAGGGAAGAGGAAAAGGGAAGAAAAAAGGAAATAGTTGGGTAGGGAATTAGTAGGAAAGAGAAAGGCAAGCAGGCAGGAAGGAGGCAGGGGTGGGTTTAAGGCCGGGGAGAGGGGGATGGCTAATGTAATTTAAGCTTCAGAGCCCCCCTTTGCTCTGCAGGGATCCTGCTTCCTCCTCTCTCTCTGCCTGCCTCTCTGCCTACTTGTGTCTGTCAAATAAATAAATAAAATCTTAAAAAAAAAAATTTAAGCTTCAGAGCCCCCAATTTCACAAGTCCTTGAATGAGGTCCTAGAACATGTGTTTTTTTTTTTTTAATTTTGTGAAGTTTGTAATGCAGCTCACTTAATGCAATGAGTTGAGATATCTCCTTTTATTCTTACTGTACCTTCATTATACTTGCCCTCTTGCTGAGGGACATTGGAGTGCCCATGGGTAGTTTTGGATCCAGCTAAAGGTAAGTTGAGTTGAAGGCATACTGAGTTTGGATTCACCAGGATACATTTATGTACTGTGTACTCACTTGCATTTGAGTTGTGATTTTTAGTGCTCACAGACTAAATGTATGTGCCCCCTCCCAACTTTATATGTTGAAATCCTAACCCCAGTGTGATAGTATTAGGAGTTGGGGTCTTTTCAAGGTGATAAGGTCATGAAGGTGAAGGTCAATATCATCGCAAGAAGAGACACAAGAGTGACGATCTCTCTTTGTTGTGTGAGGACAGAAGATGGCCATCTATAAACCAGGAAGAAGTTTTTCACCAGAACCCACCATGCTGGAACACTGACTATCAGGTTCCCCAGCCTCCAGGACTATGAGACATAAATTTCTATGGTTTACAAGCCACCCAGATTACGGTAGTTTGTTATAGCAATCCAGATGGACTAAGACAGGAATTTTTCTAAGCTGTCAATAAAAAGATACCAAGTTCCATTAATTGTGCTAGAGAGCAGGATGAATTTTGTCCTCTCTCTATATAGAACAATACTGCAAATCTTTTGTTGTATAAAGAGGCGATTAAAGAACATGTAACCCAAAATGTAGGGAAAAATATTACGGAGGTGCACCAGAGGATAAATTCACAAAGGGATATATTATTCTCCTGAACCACATGATTATTGTGGGGGTTTCTAGCTTTCAAACATTATAACTTGTTATAATTTTCTTTTTAATTTTGGAGAAATATTAATTTCATATTCACAATTTTTTAAATTCTTTTTCTTAAAGAGGATCCAAAAAATACCTAATCTTCAGGACTCTGTGTAATGTGGTTCTGTCCATGAAGGAAGCAAGGAAGGCAACACCACCTACCAGCAGCTCTTTACCACAGACAATACAGAGAGCGTGTACACCTGGATGAAAGCCTACAGGTGTGATCTGTGAAGACATCAGTCGGGGTGGTAAGAAAAGCAACCCTTCCGTGGGACAATCGCTGTGGAAACTTCCGTTTAAAGCCTCTGTGGATCTCAGGTTACCTAGTTCCATTATGGAGAAGCAGGGTCGGAAAGAGGAGGCACGGAATATTTTATCCACTGAGCTCTTGAAGATCCTGAATATTTGCCTACCTACCACTTTGAGGGCAGAATGAAATACAGCAATATTAGTACAGTCGTGACAATAGGAAGAATAAGAAACAAAAGTGTTAAAGCAGCTAATGAAGAGTTCAGCTTCTAAAGCAGGGATGAGGAGCTCTCTTGGCAAGACAAAATGGCATCAGTCAGTGATCAGCGCAGAGAACAACATGTGATGATCAGGCACAAAAGGAACCTGACAACGGGAGAGTGAGCAAGGCGGGCTCAGAGAAAGTATAGAGGAGTGAGAGCCTGATACTGACGTCCTACTCAGTTAAGCATTGTTCTATCTTCCCATCTGAGGATCTGTGGAGCTAAACAGAAGAATGGGACTGTCACACAGCCAAGTAGGCCAGTTGGGCTGAGTTCATTGTCACTCTGGCTGGTTCAAGAGCTGAGTAGAAAAAAAAAAGGGATAAAAAAAATGCCTTAAAGAGAATGGGAAAGACACTAGAAATGCTGAGAGAGAGATGTCAGAGGAGAAGGACGAGTCAGAAAGAAACCCGGGTCTCTGGCAAAGGAGGAGGGCCCCGCAGAGACTCTTGCATTGTTCCAGCTCCAGAGCTGGTCTACCCGGGCTCCAGCCCACACCTCAGAGTTCTGATCTCCGCTTCTACCAGAGGACAATGGTTGCGTGGAGAAGAGGATTCATGAAGCCGGACTCCTGGGTGAGCCAGAACCCAGAGGCAATCACTGATTTTCTACTAGAAGGCAGGGCAAAAGAAACAAGGTAACTTGGAATGAAATGTCAGCTGCATTTTACTAGATTTGCCCCAATGATAGGGATAATAGTAATTGCTTGTGTGAATTGACTCTGCGTTATGGACCAGATGTTAGGCTAAGCACCTTACAAACATAATTGCATTTTATGTTCACAATGCTCTGAAGCAGGTATAAATATATTATTTCTATTGTAGAAGTGGAGAATATTCAGGCTTGGAAAACAAGAAATATGTCCAAGGTCACAGACCTAGTAACTGGTGAAATTTTTAGGGTGGTCTTTCTGAAAAGAGAGTTCAGTTTCTTTAAAACTACATCTTAGTGCCTACTATTTGGAAATACTCAACTCTAACTCAAATTAGAAGTAAATAACCTCCATTTGTAGTTTTGCTCACTTAAAGCTGCAGATAAGATGTCATTCCATCTCTTCATTTTTCTGCTTTTTTTTTCATTCACCCACGTACATCTGTGTCTGCAGAGAAGGCATTTCACTGCCTTACTTCCTTCCTCAAGCAGAAAACATAGCAGTCTACTCTGATGACTTCTTTCTTTCAGGTTTCTTGTTAGAAAGAAGTATTCAGAACCCGGTACCAATCTCCTAGATTAGCAGTAGAGCCAAAAACGAGTCAGCTTGTTGACCATATTTTGTATCCTATCCTCAGAGGGTCATGAGCTATGTTCCATCAGCCAGCACCCAGTGACTCTCAGCATTCCCTTACAGTCCATGTTTCAAGTCATTCAGTATACCCCTTTGCATGCAGACCAGAGATGACTGTGCTGTTGTTTAAATTTCAGTATCTTGCCAGTTGTGTACATTTACACATGCATAAAAAATAGTTAAGGTGGGGCGCCTGGGTGGCTCAGTGGGTTAAGGCCTCTCCCTTCGGCTCAGGTCATGATCCCAGGGTCCTGGGATCAAGCCCTGCTTTGGGCTCTCCGCTCAGTGGGGAGCCTGCTCTCTGCCTACTTGCGATCTCTGTCTGTCAAATAAAAAAAATAAAATCTTAAAAGAAAATAGTTAAGGCACTAATTTCCATTAGGAATTAATGGCCCACAAAATTTCTTGCCTTGGCTTGAAACTGTTTGAGTCAGAAGCCACTAAATTTCTCTTTATCCTTCTAAAACTTCAATTATCCAAAGTTGGCATGTCATTTTTACCATATAATATGTAGGTTATCTCCCAAGCAGAATACATTAACATTTTTTATAATAAAGAATTTAAATTTCTTAAAAAAATTAAAAATTTAAATTTTTATAGTGAACAGATATAACTTTTTTTAAGAGTTTATTTATTTATTCATTTGAGAGAGAAAGAGCATAGGAGGGGGAAGGGCAGAGGGACAAGCAGACTCTCTGCTGAGTGGGGAGCCTAACATGGGGCTCAATCCTAGGACTCCAAGATCATGACCTGAGCCAAAGTCAGATGTTTAGCCAACTGAGCAACCCAGGCACCCCATGACATAACATTTTTAAAGGTTATCATAAAAACAAGTGTAGATAATCCAAGAAATTACTGTTTTGAAAACAGTATTGATCTCATGTTAAAAACAAAAATAAAACAGAAGGAAGGAAGGGAGGAAGGAAAAGGAAGAAGGAATTTAGCAAAACTGACAAATCATAAACCCTTGAAGCAGACAGTTCTTCTCCAAACTTCTGATGAATTCTATCCTAGATGTGACCATCATTCAAAATATATTTAAGATCATACTACAAAGGGAGTATGTCTTATCATAATATATGTCTTATCATAAGACTATTAAGTAAGTACTTCTAGGCTCCCATGTTATTTTAAACATTAACACTATAGGAGCTCATGGTAAGGGTTTGCTTTGTACAGTTTCCAGATCCGGGAGGAAGCATGTCAGCACAGGACACATATGTGTCCTGAGTAAAGAGCAAGAGTCTCTGGCTGCCTTTGTCTTAGATCTGTGAGAAAGTGATTAGACCATTTTGAGTCCTTGGGTTTGGAATCACACAGGTATGATATTGACATTGAGCAAGCTATTTCACCTCTGTGAATTTCAGTTTCTCATCCGTAAAATAGAGGTCATAATTGCCAGTAGAGCACTAAATACTCCATGGATAGAGCACAGAGCTACGGACCATTCTATAGGGCATCTCTTCTTGAATGTTCTTCAGACACTTCAAACTCCAGTTAATTTATCAGCCCCACTCTTACCCCATTCCAATTACTCAACTTGAAATCACTGACCCCCCCTTCTCCCCCAACGTCCATATTTAATTGGACCAGCAAATGCTGCCTCAGCCATCTCCAGAAAATATTGAATCTCATAGAAAAGATAGAGCAGGGTTTCCAAGGGATTCCTAGGAAAAAATGTAACCTCTACTCCGTCTCTTGGCCCCTTTTCTCACCCTACCAGGAACCTCATATATTCCAAAGTCCACCACATCCGTTCATTCCCCTATACCAAATTTCACTGACAGAGTTATTACCTTAAACTGTCCCCTTGGTGATAGTATAAAAAAAATGATAAGACAACTTCCAATTCCATTCAAAGCCACAAAGACAATCATCCACAGATCACTGACAGCCTCCTCACTCCACCCTAGCACACAGATGTACTGTGGTAGGATATGAGAAACACTTTGAAATGCTTACCAATGTGTTTTCCCTCCTCGGTAATTGTTTTGGGTTGAATTGTGCCTTCAGCACCCCCGCCCCGACCAAATTCATATGTTGATATCCAAAACCCTAGTACTTCAGAATGTGACCTTATTTGCACATAGGGACCTTATAGAGGTGCTCAAGTTACAAGGAGTTCATTAGGGTGGCCCCTAATCCAATATGACTGGTGTCCTCATAAGAAGAGGACATTTTTATCATAGACACTTCCAGAGGGAAATGATGGGAAGACATAGGAAGAAGACTGCCATCTACAAGCCAGGGAGAGAAGCCTGAAACTGATTCTCTCTCACAGAAAGAGAATGGCTGGTTCCTTTGGTTGGTTCCTTCAAAAGGATCCAACCCTGCCAACATCTTGACTTCACAGTTCTGGCCTCTAGAACTGTTAGATGAGAGATTTCTGTTGTTGAAGGCTCCACCGCATGGGACTTTATTGGAGCAGCCCTACCAAACCAATATAGCAATGCAAATTCTTTCCCTATAATCCTTACACTATTCCCACAGCCAGGGAAGGGGTTGGTAAGGACTGCCTAGGGAAGAAGATGGTGGGCTCTAGAGCCACTCATCAGGCTGAAAGGAAGGAGAGAGCTCACCAAGAGTCAAGGAAAGAGCCAAGTTAGGGAAGACAGAGAGGTGGGAAGAGAAAGAAAGAAAAGAAAGAAGAGAAGAAGAAAAAAAGAGAAAATTCAGGACTATCTTAAACATCTACCATCTCTCATCTCGGACTTGAACTTCTGTGGAGGGGTACAGTAGAAACACCCTTTACAAGAGTTCTCCTCACTTCTCTAGAAATGTGCAAGCCCCTTACAGAAGCCTGAGGTTCTCATGATACCAGATCGCTATGAGATGGGAGAAGTGGAATCGGCTGGCAGGTAGCTGTCTAGGAAGCTGTCTAGCTTCGAGGCAGATGGATGGGGCTTGTAGTCCTGATTCTCTGCAGTCCAGGGATCCAGATGTCTCTGTGTTTGGAGTGGGGGCGGGGGCACAGTACACGAATACTGAGCCAAGTTGTGGGCTAGGAGAGGCCTGGGTCAGGAAAGAGCCCACAGCGTGGGGAACCTCATCACCCCTGACTTAAGCAGTAGCTGTGAGCACAGTGGCCAGACCACACGGCAGCACCAGCCACACATCCGTGGACACCCACTCAACTTGCTCAATGATCAGATGCAACGAAACGTCTCTGAGAATGCAGACAGAATGGACACGAAATCAAACAAAGGTCCCTCCAGTGTGCCCTGTGGACACTTAAGCATCTATTTGTACGCAGATGGCATCCTTGCAGAACAGAGGCAAGAGAGGCCCTTCTGCTTTGAAAGAAACAGATGGGAAGTTTGAACTTTGGACCAAGCGCTTACCGACACCATAAACCTTTTTTTATACCTGATGATACTGGGCTATATGTTACTGGCAAATTGAAGTTTTTGCAGCGATCATTAGGAAAGGGGCTCCGAGGTAAAGCAAGTGTGGCTATAAGATCATGACTATTTTTATCTTGCACATCTGAACTATAGTTAGGCAAGTTCTACCCCGACCTCACCCCATTAGATAATGAGCCTGGCATGACAGTCAGGGAACTTCAATTACATTTTTAAAAATCACACTAGGACGAGTGACTCCGTTTACTCATGGAATGTAGTGCTGTCGTGTGCAAGCAGATGCCACACGAGGCTCTAGAAGGGACCAAGGATTGGCTAAAGGAGCATAGCTGGGAGACTGGCCAATGCACAAGGGTCACTGCTCAGTGGGTGCCCACAGCAAAGTTCCCACGGCACACGGTGACATTCTTCTTCCTCCAACCGCTCCCACCAGTATAAAGTGCTGTTTTTCAGAGTCCTGAATCCTTCTTAAAACGTGTCAAACCTAAGCCGGAAAGAGAAGCGCCCTGTACTAGGGGCGGGGGACGGGGAGGGGGTAAGCCCCACACGGGATAACTCCACTTTCAGAGTTAATGGGGTCTGCAGTTTGCACCACTGTCCTAGCATCTGGGCAGCAAGTGTGCATCTCCTCATCTCTATTCAGGGAGTGATTCTGAGTAGGGTGCTTGAAAACTTGAAGTGAATTTTCTGGGTGGTTAATAAGCTATGGGCACAAGCATTAATGAGCAGTGAACTTGCACCGGAACAAAGGCTTCCTAAGTGTTCATCTCTCCATGACGTCCCTCCTACTGGAGCGTTTTGTCACCTCGCTTTCCCAGCGGATTGCTGTTGGCCGCTGGGTCTACCTGGCAAACCAGACGGGCTGAGTGGGTACGCTGGGTGTGTACCCACATGGCCTTTAGAAGCCACACGCGAAGGATGTGAACGAGCTTCTGAGAGATGCTCTTTACCCTCCCTCCCTGCTCAGCACGCACCTGCACAGACTGCCCTACTGGCGTGGCAGGGGCGGTTTTCATTCAGTGGGGGATGGGTGTTAAGGATTCTCCAACGCTGGTTTTTCCAGCCCTGGGTGTTCTTGTAAGCGAGGAAGCATTCACTTCCACTCCTGAAACCAATATTACACTCTGTGTTCACCAGCTAGAATTGAAGTAAAAATTGGAAGAAAAAAATTAAAATAAACAGACGAGCCTGATTGTTTTAATGAGCAGTCCACCTGTGCCGCGCACCGTCCTAAATGCCAAGGAACTGAAACACAGCAGAGAACAACATAAAACTGGATACTCTCATGTACTCTTTAGAGATGACTTACAGGAAATTCTGAATAGTCTGGATGTAAAATGTCAAAGCTACATACTGCCCTGAAAAATTATCCACAGGACATTCTTGAGTCTACATTTATAGGAGACTGACATGGAAAAAAAAATCTAGCATATGCAATGAACATATGCATACACACATTACTATGTAACACGTACATAAACACTCACACGTGAATAATAATAATAGCTAACTTTTATGAAGTGCCATATTCCCTGATGTGATTGTACCGCATTTGTTTTTAAAATTGATCTCCACGGCGATCCTACTCCTTAGGCCGTGGAATTAACTCCATCTTCTCTATGAGGCTCTAAGAATATTGCCTGAAGTCTTGCTGCAGCTGGAACTAGGTGAATATACTATTGAGACCCAGGCCATCTAGCCAAAGTCAAAAGGAACATTCTAACCAGCAACCCCCCCAGCCCCCACATACATTTCTGTCTTTGAAAATACTGCACAAGAGACTCTGCGTTACAGTGTCATATACACTTTCAACCAGCTAATTATCCAAATTTTCTGAGAAGCTTTACAAAATTGGGCTGAACTCCTAGAGATTCGAACTGAGTAGACCTGGGCTGCGCTTGTGAAGCTGTAAGTTTAAAAAGCTACCCACCCAGTCCTAATAACCATTCAAGTTTAGAAATCATTGCTGGACGAGCTGCAGAGACAGGGTTGACACAGCCCAATGGGAGATGTGCTGGAAAATATCCACATTGCTTAGTGTCATTGAAACCGTTAAATCAGAACACACACATACACATACACACTTAGACACAAGCCTAGCATCCTCAAGTATCTTAACTAATAAAGTTGGTTAGGGGGAAAAAAGTCACCTACACAATTTGCTATATGATAAGCAGAGTGTCACTGAAAACTCGTTGGCTCTTGGGCTATGAAAATAGTTGACATCTTGCGCCTTGAATACTGAAAGACATAGACTCATCAGATAGGTTTTTTGCTAAATTGTTTTCTCCTGAGAGTCTCCTGCTGAGAATCCCTGGCCTGGGTGTCCACAGATTAAGATGGACTTTAAGACGGTCAGTGAGGGCAAGTGTCTGCTGGGAGTTAGAGTCACAGGGACACCCATGCTACCTACCTAAAACTGGAAGAAGAATGGGAATCACCTCTTGCATGTTTTTGCTACTAAGCCAGTGCCTCACGTGATATCCTGCATGCAGTGAGTAGTAGAGAATCCTTGTGCATTTAGAGTCTCACCCTGTCTTGCTTCTCTTGGAATTCATTCTCCTGAATCCACAACGCCTCCCATCAAAGACTAGAGTTACACTTTACAAAGAGAGGGAATTGATTACCCAAGGTTAAGACAACATGATTCTTCCTTAGTCACAAAGCCTGAGTCTCTGGTTTATTAACTGTGTCTAGTCCCCACCCACAGACTTGCCCTTAAATCCCAGGATAACTTGGTACGGGTTCAAATCATTTTAGCCTCTAGTTGCTTAACTGTCTATGTAGAAAAGATATCCAAAGCTCCTCCGTGTTGTCTATCATGGCATAAAAGTAAGAAAATGAAATGCGTTTGTTGTCATAGCCACTGCCACTGAGAACAGATTTCTCTTCGTGTGTCTCTGGCAGACAAGATAAAAACAAAAATTTAAGAAGGTATTTTGAGTCTTTAGTTGAACTTAATTTGAGCACTATTGTTTCTCTACTCAAACACCTCATGAACGAAAGCACCATAAGCGTCAGATGTCAACTTTGGAAAACTGTTACACAAGCACCAGTCATTGTTGTTCTAACTTTGCTTTGGCTTGTCAAACTCAGAAACTCTCCCTCTGACTCCCTGACTCTTTCCTCTCGGCTTCGTTTGTCGTTTCCTGGCTCAGGTAGAGGAGCAGCCATGATGAAGTGCACCCCTGCGCATCAGGAGACCAGAAGGACAGCTATCATGTGCATGTGTGTGTGTGCATGTGTATGCACACACGCGTGTGTATATGCATGCACACACGCACAGATCACTTCTCTGTAGCACAGCTTGTCACAGTAGGGGACTCTCCCATTCACAGAACGCCCTTGTCCCTCTCTTCCCTCTACTTACGCTGGCTTCCAGTTCTGTCCCTACTCCTCTTCCCGGTGAGACGGCCGAGTTCAGGAGAGATAGCACAAAATACTGACTCTGACAGGAAACTAATTTCTGAGAAAGGATAGCTTGAAAACCAGGCACCTTTTGGTCACCAGATCCCCTCAGGCCCCATGGAGAAGGGGCTGGCTCCGTCTCCACAGTTGTACCTATAATAAGTCAGGGGTTGAAGTAATTTTCTAGAGGACATAGTGGCCCTTTAGAGGAAAAAAAAAATATTTTATATTAGAAAAAAACATCCTATTGGAGTTAAGAGGATCACTATCCCAATTTTCTATGTCATAAGGCAAGGATCCAAATCGACAGCATTACCTTTGGGAGCCTCGGCGCTTACGGCTCTTGCTCAGACATGCTATTAATGAACTTGAAGCCCTCCCCTAGTCTTATGTGACATGTTAGAAAGAAGACAACAGAAGAAGCAAATATAATTCCATTGCCAAAGAAAAGATCTACAATTATTATCTCTTGTCCTAAGAATATTCTAAGATTTACACCGAGAATGGCCAGGAAACATGCTGGGTCCCAGGGCTACAGCAGAGGTTAATATAGAATAAACACCGTCCTTGTCCTTCTGGGGAACCCTCTAGCCATTGACAAAGCAGAAGGACAATTACACAAAATCAGAAAGATCAAGTATGGTGAGTGTGGTGACGGAAACGTTTGGGGAGCGACAGGCACAGAAGGCAACAGCATCTGACCAAGGCCTGAGGCAAGTGAAGTCTCTCAGCAGAAATGACCCCTGAGCCAAGACACAGGAGTTTCCTGGGCACACAGAAAAGGGCACACAGAGGTCAAAGAGAGCTTGGTGTCTCTGAGGACCCAGGTAAAGCCAGCGTGGCTGGACAAGGAGAGTAAGGGGAGGGCAAGAGGGTGTGTGGAGGGGACATTGCCCACAGGAATGGCGGTCTTGCTGCTGGTCCGTCCCTCCTCATCTCTGGTTGAAATACCCACCCACCATTTCCCATCACAGTGTTCCACACCCTTTCCTTATTTCCCAACCTCTCTTAGAGCAGGGAAGAATCTCGCCTCTTCCTTCACTGAGGCCCAAAATGGTCCTGTATGTTCCTTCCACTCTCCCTCTTGGCCTCCCGCCTGAGAAGAGGAGGAGCAGAGGGGCAGCCAGTCTGAGAAGCAGGCACTGAGCACCTACAGGGTCAAAGCCTTGTGCTTGGAACTGAGGGGGGACATGTGTGGGAGGATGTAGCAACCTTGAAAGCAAAGACAAAGAGCCCCCAGAGCTGCCTCCCACTGCAGTGGCATCTCCCCTGGACCCCCGAGGGGGCAAGGATCCACCCCAGATCCGGCCAGCACGTAACTGTTTCACCCTTCCCCTCATCTCAGAACTTCCCATTCTGAGGCAGCACTGGAGAGCGGGCTGAGGAGGCACAGACATAAGGTGGAAGGAATAAGGTGGAAGGAAGCATGTGTTCTTTTTGAAAAGCAGCAAGACAACAAAGGATGAGAGGCCTAGGACAGAGGACATGAAGGGTGGACCTTGCCTCAGCCCCCGAAGACGAGGACAGGCTGGAGCTCTGAGGTCTCCCCTGCCCAGCCCAGCAGAGTCGGGGAGCCACAGGAGCTGAGGGAACACTCAAATAAGAACAAAAAACAAGCAAGACAGGTAGCTCCATTAGTGCTTTCTGGAATGGTGAGACAGAAGCAGCAAAATTCTAGACAAGTCACAGAATCACCTAAAACAAGGGAATAAGGGGTACCACCCATCAAACAGGGGGAAATATTAGTAGAAGTTGTACTGATTGACTCTTTCATTACCAATGGCCTCACAAGATAACCCCAATGTCCTTACACAACTCAGAGACCTCATTAAGAGTCTGCATTTCTCTGTCTTTCAGTGTGGCCTCCTCCATGTGGCTTTATTCTCCAGTTCCACATGGTGGCAAGATGGCCCTCAGCAGGTCCAAAACTACAGCATCTTGGCTTCAAATTCAGCTTGCCTTTCCTCACCAGATGATAACTTCCAGAACTCTTAGTCTGTGCCAGCCACTGATCTCAGAGCTGTCCTTATGTTAACTCACTTGATCTACACAACAATCCTATTTATCCGGAGACAAGCAGGAGAAAGGTAGCTTCCCTAAGGCATTTGTCAAGCTAGTGATAGAGGGAGCATTTGGGCAGAGGGGTCAAGACCCGGAGTCTGGACTCCTAACCACTGTGCACACTGTCTTCCAGTGCTGTTGGTGGATGGAAGTGGATCACTTCAACTTGATGCTGTGACTAGCCACACTTGAATCCCATATCACGCAGTACTGGGAGCAGACTGCCTGAACCCCCCAGGGCTCACAGTGGACAGGGCAGTTGGCTACCCAGCAGGATGAAGAGAACAAACAAGATACCCACCATGAAGTATACACAGAATATTGCTTGCCCATGCCTCCGGTCCCATTCCCCCTTTCCTCTCTCTTTCTCTCTCTTCCCCTTTGCCACCCAATTCATAACAACACTAAGTACACTGTCAGATACATGGACAGAGCATTAACTAAAACTAAGTCCTCACTCACACAGCTTACATTCTAGAAGGTGTAGCAACACACAAAATGCAAATATATGATATTCATAGGTACCACGAAGAAGACTAAGGCAGGGTAAATGGACAGAGGATGTCAGAGGGAAGGAGGAGGAACACCATTCTATACTGAGTGATCAGCGAATACCTCTTGGCTGAGGGAATATTGAAGCAGAGGTCTGAATAAGGTGAAGAGGGAGAGGGTAGTGAGCCATCCAGATTCTGGAGGGAGGGAGATCACCCATCCATCTGTGGGAAGGGCAAGTACAAAGACCCTGGTGTGGTTTTGATCTGTATTTCACTGATGCCACGTGATGTTGAGCATTTTTTTCATGTGTCTGTTGGCCATTTACATGTCTTCTTTGGAGAAATGTCTGTTCCTGTCTTCTGCCCATTTCTTGATTGGATTATTTGTTCTTTGGGTGTTGAATTTGGTAAGTTCTTTATAGATTTTGGATACTAACCCTTTATCTGATAAAACATTTGCAAAAATCTTCTCCCATTCTCCCATAGGTTAGTCTTTTGGTTTTGTCGACTATTTCCTTTGCTGTGCAAAAGCTTTTCATCTTGATGAAGTCCCAGAAGCTCATTTTTGCCTTTGTTTCCCTTGCCTTTGGAGACGTGTCTAGCCAGAAGTTGCTGCAGCTCAGGTCAAAGAGGTTGCTGTCTGTGTTCTTTTCTAGGATTTTGATTAATTCCTGTCTCACATTTAGGTCTTTCATCCACGTTGAGTTTATTTTTGTATATGGTGTAAGAAAGTGGTCCAGTTTCATTCTTCTGCATGAGGCTGTCCAATTTTCCCACACCAGTCAGAATGGCTAAAATTAACAAGTCAGGAAATAACAAATGTTGATGAGGATACGGAGAAAGGAGAACCCTCTTACACTGCTGGGAATGTAAGCTGGTGCAACCATTCTGGAAAACAGTATGGAGGTTCCTTAAAAAGTTAAAAATAGAGCTACCCTGTGACCCAGTAATCGCACTACTAGGGATTTACCCCAAAGGGTACAAACGTAGTGATCCGAAGAGGCACCTGCACCCCACTGTTTATAGCTGCAATGTCCACAAGAGCCAAACTATGGAAAGAGCCCAGATGTCTATCAACAGATGAATGGATAAAGAAGACGTGGTATATATAATGCAATGGAATATTATGCAGCCATCAAAAAGTGTAATCTTGCCATTTGCAATGACATGGATGGAACTAAAGGATATTACGCTAAGTGAAATAAGTCAATCAGATAAAGACAATTGTCATTTGATTTCACTCATATGTGGAATTTAAGAAAAATAAAACAGAGGAGCATAGGGGAAGGGAGGGAAAAAACTAAACAAGACATAATCAGAGAAGGAGACAAACCATAAGAGGCTCATCCATAGGAAACAAACTGAGGGTTGCTGGAGGGGAGGAGATTGGGGGATGGGGTAACTGGGTGATGGACTTTGGAGAAGGCACATGATGTAATGACCACTGGGTATTATACCCAACTGATGAATCACTGAACTCTATCCCTGAAACTAATAATACAATATGTGTTGATTAATTGAATTTAAATTTTTAAAAAGGTAAAGACAATCCATTTTTTAAAATTCATATGGTACAATACTTCAAATACCTAAAATATGCTAAAAATAAAATATTGCAAATATTTTTTAAAAAGACATTGAAAGGCCCTGATGTGAAAGAGTGCCTGACCAGTTCCCAGAAAAGAGGGGGCAAGGGTGGCTGCAGAGGAGTGAGAAGGGGAAGAGGCACAAAGTGACGTCAGGAGAGCTTCTTCCAGGCTCACCTCAGCCACTGCTGCAGCCTCCTATCTAAACTGATAGCCAGACCCCTATCTCTTTCCAAAGGGGTAACCCCTATTTCCTGCTACCTTGATATAAAAGTCACAGCCACATCTCAAACTTAGCATGTTGAAATGAAAGTCATCCCGATTGCCTCAGACCTATTTCTCTTCCCTTCAGCTTCATATTTACTGATGACTGCACATTCTCCTAGACCTTGAACCATTGGGAACTTCTCTCTTTCTCCATCACCCACCAAGACCCCTGTTCAAATGGTTTTTGTTTTTATTGTCTTCCTGCAATGTCTCTCAAATCTGTTCCCAATTCAATCCATCATAAGACCCTCATCATTTCTGAGCACAGACAATTGCAAAAACTGCTCCTCGGACATCACGGAGGGGGAGAGTGATCATCTGCTGGCAAACCTCAACATATTCTAATGCTTTCTTGATAAGATTTAAGCTCTCCGCAAATAAGTGAAACCATATGATAATTGACTCTCTCTGCTTGACTTATTTCACTCAGCATAATCTCTTCCAGTCCCGTCCATGTAGATACAAAAGTTGGGTATTCACTTATTTGCGGAGCGTAACAAATAACACGGAGGACATGGGGAGATGGAGAGGAGAAGGGAGTTGAGGGAATTGGGGGGGGAGATGAACCATGAGAGACTATGGACTCTGAAAAACAACCTGAGGGTTTTGAAGGGGTGGGGGTGGGAGGTTGGGGGAGCCAAGTGGTGGGTATTAGGGAGGGCACGCATTGCATGGAGCACTGGGTGTGTTGTAAAACTATGGATTCTGTGTCGCTGAAAAGAAATGAAATAAAATTAATTAATTAATTAATTAATTAATTAAAAAAAAGATTTAAGCTCTCAACGGGGACCTAGTCAAGGTTCAAGGCCTTTGATAAGGAAGGCCCAACATATGTTCACAGCCTTTACTGCTATTTCCAATCAGCTAAAACATATCACTTGTCCTTCTGGACTTCCCTAATTTTCTGCCTGGGTTTGCTATTTCCATCTGCTGGAATATATAATCCCAACACTAGCTCTGGGAGTCTTTTCAACAAGGCTCGATTCAAATGCCTGCCTTCACATGAGCCTGTTTGAGTCTCCCAACTAGAAGGGATTTCTCCTCTTCATTTCTCATCATTTCTCAAAACCATTTTATCCCATTCCATCTTGTTTGACAATACAGTCTTTTATCTCCCCAACCCTATCTTTTCCTTCCCTATATTTCCCCCTTTTAAGAAATAACATCAGCAGACATGTACTCCTGGGGATAAAAATTTTTTTATAAAAAATAAAAATTAAAAAAAAAAAAAAAAAGAAATAACATCAGCATCTACTCAGTTTCTCACGTAAAAAATCTGGATGACACCCAACCCTGGACAGATGAGATTGACAGCAGCTTTTCAATCATATGTACTCAAAAGCCCAGGGCAAAAGGACAACACGTACCAGGTAGGGCCACGCAAAGGCTGTGCTCAGGAACAAAGTAAACAAGCAAGAGCTTGGAGGACAGGCTTTGTAGGAGTAAGAGGGGAGCTTCCCTCTGGTTCCAGCGGGGGATACGATTGGCTTGTTTGAATGGTTTTGCAGATGACAGAGAAGTGAAATCCTTTAGGCTGAGGCCCTGGCACAGCACAGCTGGTACAGTGATGTGGGAGCTGGCCGGGTGGGGAGCGTACCTAGAAAGAGCAGGGGAACTCTTGTGCCTTGACCACTGGGGCCCTGCGAAGCTCAAGATGTCAAGGCAGCACTTAACCACTGCATCTTAATTTTAGTCCTTATACCACAATCAATCTTTGAAGACTTGACATCAGTTTAAATTTTGCTGATGACTGAGACTTTCAGAGAGTAGAAATACCTCCCCAAGAAGCATCATGGGCACATGACCAAGTGGGAGTGGGCCATATGATGGGGTGGTTGTCAAAAACATGAACTTGAGAGGTATCCTCCTCTATGGTCAATACAGGCAGTTGAGGTATGTGCATGGCATGAGTGCAGGGGCTACATGTGCTAGGGAGTGGGAATTTCAATTAATCAATGCCTATGGCAGTACTTACGCCCAGTGGGAGCTTCACTTGCCACTTGATAACTTAAATAGGAGTTCTCTGAGGAACCATTAGGCCCCTCAATTAAAGCAGCTGCTTGGTCTCTAAGGGAAGTAAATATTCCACTAAACATATTCTCCAAGAGCCTAGCTTTGTATATTCTGATAAATGGAAATTAATGCCCTGGTCACTATCAGTAATGTCTGAAACTATTCCAAAGAGGATAGGAGTTTCCTAGCGAAAGCCTTGTGTTGTGACCCTACTATATGTAGAAATGTCTGTTACCTTGACTTTTATCTTGGTTATCTATGAGGTAGATGACCAGAGCTCTTGATCCCAAATGGGGCAACACTTAGGTAAGGACCCCAGTTTGTCTAAAGTGCAGATGAAGCCATTTGTTGCTCAAGGCATCCTGTGCTAAGATAGATGCCTGAAATTTGGGCATCTGTGCTCACCTTCAGATCCCATCCTTTTTCAAGGACATCCTGGTTAAGGGATGGAAAACAGCAACATTCTACTGAGCTCCATCACATATGGTGGTGGTAATTTCATTCATCAAGCCCATAAAATGTTGTTTCTATTAATTCAATTAATCTCAAGGGGCTTCCCCGATAGGGAAGGAATCTGGGAGACTGGTATCCTCCTCTAGCACCATATTATATGACAAGAGACTGAGGCCGGGGGAGGCCACCACCTCCTATAGGTAGAATATGCCAGAAGGCTCATCTTTGGCTCCATTCTGCATCAAGGCGGCCTCGGTAGTTGTGCCAAGCTTGTGGGGCATCATTTTCATGAACCTAGACATAATGATATAGAGGGTCATAGGCTCAGGGTCTGTTAGAGGCTCTATTTCAAAGAAAGCCCAGAAAGAGGCCTGCCATTTCCACTCTGATGATGGGCCAAGGAAGGGCAGTTTCTTGCATCAGAAGCGCAAGGCCAGTTTATGGCCATGACAAGCAACCCAGAGACTCCACGAGAGGAGTTGCTAGAGCTGCTATAGTGAAAGTCTCTCTGAGAGCAAGAACAGGAATTCTTGTTGATAATTGGACCTAGAGTCTTTTGTTGGGGACGCATCCAAGTTGGGTTGATTTGCAAGCAATGACACAAATGGGTTAAGTAAAATTTTAAATTTTAAGGGTGGCATGTTGCCTTCAGAGCCCCCAAATGACAAAAAGATGTTGGACTTGTATTCACATTTGGGTGCTAAAAAGGTTAACAGCTGTGTTTTGATAGTCTCAGGAAAGGAACATCTCTTGATTTACCAAATAATTCACAAAGATTTAGCCAAGGTGACAAGGCATTACATGATGTGTGGGACAGTTGCCCGCTCCTTTTTTGTAAGCTATTCTGTATTTGTATATCCTCAACAAGTGTGTCAAATGAATGTCTCCAGAGAAGAATTGCATTAGTGCAATATCATACCTGTGCTCCTGAGAGAGGGGGATGCAACTAAGAGCTTCCCTGCAGAGACTGTGCAATGCCAAAGTTCCCGGAACACTCCACAGGTAGCCTGGTAAAGCCGTACACGGTCCTTCAGAGTTGAAGGTGAATGGCAGCTCCAAGGCTGTTGAAATAGGCACCAAGAGGGACATATTAACCTAATGTAGAATCATAAATATTTACTGGTGGCCGATGGGATGGACTCAGTAATTTCAATAATATTGGGTACTGGGTATGGGGCCTAAGTGCATGGAATCACAGACTGAAAGATATATCTATCTATCTATCTATATATATGTATACACACACACACATACACATACATTTATATTTAAGCATAAGTATATATACAATGTATATTCATATACAAGTATCAGTATATATATATATAAACTCATGTATACATTTAGATATAATTCCAGTTGTATATATACATAATGTTCCTTTAAGAAGTAGAAAAAGTTTAAAACCATAAAAAGTATATATATAATATTTATATATATAAAAAAATATATACATATAAGTACAAGTGCATATATATATATATATATATAAACTCATGTATACAATTATATGTAATTCCAGTTGTATATATACATGTTTCTTTAAGAAGTGGAAAAAGTTTAAAACCATAAAAAGCATTCCCAACTTGCCACCTTCCTAAAGGGGCTCCCCTCCCCATCGGAGCCTGCGATGCCGGGCCTCACAGCCCTCCCCAGCCTGCGCCCACGCAGCCCGCTCCAAGCAGCCGACAGGGATGCCAGGAGCAGGTGGACCCTCTAGGTCTCTTTCTCCGTGGGGGTGGGGCCCTCCCCAGTGGCTATGGTTGTATGGCTCAAGGACCCCAGACTGAAGGCAGGTTTGAATTAACCCCTCTGCTGTGCCCGGGGGGTGTCATGGATGTCTTCTTTTTCTGTTTTTGTTCTGTAACTCTTGAGAATTCGGTTCTCCGCCGTGACAGAGCCGGAGGCGACAGAAAACGGCTCTGCTGTATAGGAAAGCTGACAGGGGGCCCCGGGTTGTGTCTGGGCCGTTCTGTTTGTGACATCATTTGTTCTTCTCGCCCCCATTCACTCCACGGGTGAGGGAGGAATCCCCTGCGTCAAGTAGTAAGAGATGCCCAAACAGGCCGCACCCACCCCTGTTTAGACGGGAGCTGCAGCTCACCTGGCCGCAGGTTCTGCGGGGCCCAGAGGAGCCGCGCAAGCCAGGCAGGGCCACGAGGGGGCGCCCTCAGGACCAGCAGGGATAAGCCAGGAAGCCCGGGCTGTGGGGGTGGGGGCAGCGGAACTAGTGGGCTCAGTGGCCCCTGGTTCCAGTGGGAGGCTGTGATGGGGTTGTTGGAATAATTTCACAGGCTGGCAGGGAAGAGAAACCTTCCCTAGACGGGTGGAGTGCAGCTGGTCCCACTGAGGCAGGAAGTCCCAGGTGGGGAGGTGCAGCTGCTGGGTGGGGAGCACATCTGGCAGCCACCGGGGAGCTCATACTTAGGGCGTTGAAGCCTGTGAAGCTCAGAGATGTCAAAGCACCACCTGCACCTTAACTTCAAGTTTTATCCCACGTCTCTCTCCTCCCGATCCATTCTGTCACCTATGTCTCGTCTCTTCCGTGCCTGTCACCGGTGTGGCAGCCAGCGTCATCCCTCACCCGTTCTACTCCAGTAGCCCCTCTGCACTTGCTGTGTTCACTCTTCTCTCCACTCCCATACCAGCAGGGCCCAGACTTTTCCCCAGTATCTATGATAAACATCTGCATTTCCTACTCAAAATGCATCAACATTTTCCCGCCACACTTCAAGTACAAGGAAACTCCTCATCATGGCCTACAGGCTCTGCAAGGTCTGGTTCCCACTGCCCTTCCCGGCCTCATTTCTTTTCTGGTCTTCCCGTTGTTCATTTGAAGACAGCCATGGTGGGTTTCTTTATTTTCCTCCAACATCAAGATCATTCTCAAGCTAAGAGCCTTTGTATTTGCTGGTTTTGTTTCTCCTTTTGTAAACGAGATTTATTTGTTTGTTTTAGAGAAGGAGAGGGTGTGGGGAGAGGGAGAGGAAGAGAATCTGAAGCAGACTCCTGCTGAGCAGAGAGCCAGATGTGGGGTTCGATCTCATGACCTGAGATCATGACGTGAGCTGAAATCAAGAGTCTGATGCTTAACCAAGTGAGCCACACAGACCACCCCACACTTGCTGCTTTCAGATGTCAGTCACCTTCCCCAAGATAATTTGCAAAGCTGCTGTTTCAGGTCTCAGCTCAAGTGTCACCAGACCTGCCCTGCCCATTCTTACCATGCTTTGTCCTTCTTCATAGAACTTACCCATACACGGGCGCCTGGGTGGCTCAGTTGGTTAAGCGACTGCCTTCAGCTCAGGTCATGATCCTGGAGTTCCGGGATTGAGTCCCACATCAGGCTCCCAGCTCCACAGGGAGTCTGCTTCTCCCTCTGACCTTCTCACCTCTCATGCTCTCTCTCACTGTCTCTCTCTCAAATAAATAAATAAGATCTTTAAAAAAAAAAAAAGAAAGAACTTACCCATACTTGGAATTATATGACATATTTTTTTCATTTGCATATTGTTTGTAGTCCTTGTTAGAATATATATCACGAGAAGGCAGGGACCACTCCTGTCCGATTTTCCACTATGTTCCTTAGCATCTAGAACTATACCTAATATATGACAGGAGCCCAATGGATGTTTGTGAAATGAAATAATAAATGAACAAAGAGAGAATAAAAAAACAAGCAAACGAAATTATGCCATACTTAGCATATAGTAGATAAATATTATCTATCCTCATTAGGAGTAGTATTAGAATTATAAGTCAACCTTTCTCTAATTACGAATGTGTACTACGGTTACATCCTGATTACATTTACTTGTGATTATGCCTTGTAAACCTCTGAGGAATGCACGCTTCTTAATGTCAGGCATTTCATCTTTTTTACTCTTATTTTTCCCCAGCAGCTATTTTAAGCAAACAACAGATGCTTAATAATTAAAAAGAGGACTTACTATGTGCCAATCCAAGTCTCAGAACCTGCATTTATTAACTCATTTAATCCTCACCAGAAGCCTGTGAGATGGGTGCTCTTGCTACCCTAATTCTACAGATAAAGAAACCGAGGCACAGAGACCATAGGACCTTTCCCAAGGTCAGCTCAGTCACTAGGTGTATAAGCCAGGATTTTACCAGAGAAACAAAACTAAAAGAAGATTATATACATATAAACCTATAAGCCTATGTATACACACATTCTACTATAAATTCTACCAATGCTATATATAGTGAGAGAGGGAGTGCGGTAGGAAGAAATTTCTAGGAACTAGTTTATGCAATTGTCCAGGTCTGGCTGGGCAAGTCTAAAAGCTTTAGGGCAGGCCAACAGTAGGCTGGAAACTCTCAGGCAAGAGTTGGTACTGCAGGACACAGGTGGAATTTCTTCTCTCTCAGGGAAACCTTGGTTTTGCTCTTAAACCTTTCACTGATTAGATGAGGCCCGCCCAGATTATCCAGGATAATCTCCTTTATGTAAAGGCCACTGACCGCCCGATGTCAAATCTCCAAAACCCAAAGGACCTTCACAGTAACACCTAGATTCAAGTGTGATTGAATAACCTGGGCTCACCAGGTTTGACACATAAGACTAACCAGCGCAATAGGATTTAAACCAAACTCGCTGCTGCCAAGCCTAAATCCCACAGCATTGTGACCCACTGCCCTGCCCAGAAGACTTGTTAAATGAATAAAAGGGAAAGAACAGAGGGTTTTCGATGACAGTGGGTGGCTGTTGTTCTTCCAGCAAGAACGGCCTTCCCTCCCTCTCACCTGTCCCCAGCCTGGTGGAGTACCCCTCTATTTGGAACTTGTTGCCAGGACCCCTTGCGCAGAGCTGCTTAAAATATATTCAAAAAGAGATTTGATGTGTGAAGCTTACTCATTTTCTAGCCAGAGGTCTCTGTCTATGTTAGGGGATTTGTGGCAGAAAACCCCCAAATGGAATTTCAGCACTTCTGAATTCAAATGTCCTGGTTGCCCGACAATAGGATTGGCAGCCTAACAACTTGCAAGCTGACATGTCTTGCTTTCCTGGGGAGAGTGACTAAAAGCAATTTACACATTACAGAGGGTTGAGAGTGTCTTTTCTTTACCTGCTATGGAGAGCACAGTAACCAATACCACTGTCAAGATTTAGAAAGTTTTTCTATATTCTCCTTGGTCTGGCTTGAAAGTTGATTTTTGAACATCAGTCTCCTTTTTATCATTCCTTTCCTCTGCTTGTTCCTTTTCCCCTCTGCTTAAAGACTGATAGCTTTCTCCCCAACACCTCCGCTCCGTGACCTTGCCTGTATATTGTCAGGAAATCGTGCCACACAGTAGGTACTGATTAAACTTTTGAGGATGTGAGCCTTTTCCTTTGCTCATGTATTTGCTCAGTTCTCCTTCCTTTGCTTTCTAAGCGATAGACTGGTAGCAGGTTCTGCAGATGGAAGTCTTAAATAGGGGAGCTCTGGAAATAAAGCTTACCTGAGAATGAATCTGAAAATGAACAGCCTGTGTGGTTATGGTTTGAGGCTGTGGCTAATTGGTTCTATCTCTCTGATACTCCAGCATGCTACTTAAACTTGTTACTCGATTTCCTTTAAGAGTATAATTGAATTCAGTAAATATATACTAAGTGTCTCCCCCACCAGAAGCACTCTGAAGGATAATAATTTGAACGGAGCACGGGGCCTGGAAAAGCTTCAACTCTAACAGGGAAACAAATACATAAATGTAGGTAGGGGAGGTGCCCTAGGAGAAGCTAACGGGCATTCACAAAGGAAGCGGCACTTCAGAATTCTTCCTTCAGATGGACAATATTTTAGGCTGCACTTCATGGGGCCAATGGTTCAGTGCGTGGTTAAGAGGAAAGTGAGTATCCACTTTGATGGGGGGGGGGTGCAGGAAGCTTAATAAGAAAATGATTATAGTAAGAATTTCAGTGAAAATAAAATAGCCTAATAGCACACAGAGTCACGGGAGTGGGGGGTTGTTTTATGTATGGTCACTGAAGAGGATACCCTTTCTGCGGAGGTGGCATTCGAACTGAGACTTGAATTTTAAGAAGCAGACGTCTGCGGGTAAGTGGATTCCCTGTGGACGGAACAACAAATGCCAAGTCCCAGAGGAGAACGTGTTTCAGTTGTTCAAGGAACAGAAAGAAGGCCTGTGATGCAGGGATATAATGAACAAGGAGAGAGAAGTAGACAATGAAGTTGAAGACATACCTGAGACCAAATAACTACAGCCGTTGGAGACCACTGTGGGGTTTCTCAGGGGGGGATATGGTCTGCTTTATACTTTTAAAAGATCATGTTAGGGGAGCCTGGGTGGCTCAGTGGGTTAAGCGACTTGCCTCTGGCTCAGGTCATCCCAGGGAGCCCCCACGGGGCTCCCTGCTCAGCAGGGAACCTGCTTTTCCCTCTCCCTCTGCCCCTCCCCTCCCTCCTCGTGTGTGCATATACACTCTCTTTCAAATAAATAAAATCTTTTCAGTGAATAAATGAAATTAAAGATCGTGTTGGCTAGTGAGTAGAGAATGTTTTGTATGGGTCATATGTGGACATAGGCAGACCAGTTGGGGGCCTACTTTGGTCATCCAAAACAGGTGGTGGCTTGGATGGCAACAGTTCTTGGGGAGATGGCTAGAGATCCTTAGAATAGGAAATGTATTTGGTCACAGAAGTGAAAGGAGTTGCTAAAGGATAGATGGTGGAGAGGGAGGGGTAAGAAGGAAGCAAGAACGCCCCCTATGCTTTGGTCTCAGACAATATGGTAGATGGTGATGTTATTCACTGAAATCAGAACCTTTGGGATGTATTGATTCTCTGAGGTTCAGTGAAAATTAGAAGGGGAGGAGTGTGGACAAGGCCTGGAATCAAGGGGTGGGGGGCAAAACTTCCAGAAAACATTTGAGAAGGCGATGTACAGATCAGGAAGCTAGGAGGCACTGAGGCTGAAAAGGTTAAGATACTCTATAGAGCCATAAAATATTGAGGCCTACCCATAAATGCCATGGGTATGGGGGGTGGGGGATGGGGAGAAGAGGCATTGGACAAGGGAGCCACAAATAATTCAAAAATGAAGAAAAAAAGGAAAACTGGAAAAGTCTCATGCACAGATTTAGTTGCTGCCTTAGTAAATCCACAAGCCAAGGGGACCCAAGTGAATAACTCTCAAGCCACAGATGCTGAGTACAAAGGGTACCCAGAAACCATCAAGGACTACCAAAGCCTTCTCAGAATCCTCGGGGGTGCCGTTTATGTCCTCATTTCCTCGAAGGCGGGTCTACCTAGCAGGAGGATGGGGCCTACTTAGTTAAGATTAACAGGGTAAAAGATCCCTTTCTGACAGTCTTATTTGTGATCCAGAATTTTAGTGCATACCCTTCACAACAAAGATGGGGAAAAGAATCAGCTATTTGGAACTCTTAATAACTTCACAATACACACCTAAAATACACACAGTTCAAGAGAAGTTAGGGGTTATCTCATTCTTTCTCCACAGGTGTTATGGGAACATTGTCTCCATCATCAGGACAGTGATTTTCAAGGGGAGGAGAACCCGGTGCACGTTCCTTGCCATAGGGCTGTGCGGGAATGACCTGAGAGCCATTCAAACCACAGAGCTACCTTCTGAATTGCTGAAATACTGCCCCACGCCAGCACCCACTAATTGCAGGTGACTCCCCACTCTTAGAAAATCCATACAGAAAAATAGAAGACCGAACCTCTGAGTTAGGGCTTCCTATGGGTGTTTGCTTTTTGCCTATCAGAGTCACTGGTATGCAATTTTGTATTAGTTGGCAGAGCCTAGGGAAAAGAAAAAGGATCAGACAGGTTTCTGAAACCAAATTATTGCTTTTCTGACAGATACTACTGCAACGCTTATAAGTATTTTTCCTATTAAGTTTTAGAGAGTGCAAGGGCTACAGTAAATAACCTTTCATCTGCAGAAGCTTTTCAAGGAACAAATAAGGCGTAATGCAAAGTAATCCTGGGAGAAGTTTAAAGAGAGATTGTATCGCCTGAATTTAAAGTAATAGAAGGAAAGGTACGACAACAACAATAACAACAATAAAAAAAAAAACTATATACAATCAGTTTCTGGGGATATCCTTTCTAATATATAATTTATATGCAAATTTAACATTACTGTAATAATAATTAATCCTACTTGTGTTGACTATACACACACATATATATATGGTTGTGTGTGTGTATGTGTATGCATTTGAGGCAGCAAAAAAAAATCTAAGATTACGTAATGATGCGTCAAGACATTTAGGAGGGTTTTGATATCAAATAGTTTAATGGATATCAAATAGTTAATGGATAGTTCAGTTTTCAGTTTCTCATTTTGCATTTTTCTTTTTTCCCTGATCCTGATAAGAGAGAGAGAGATAATTTCTCTAGCATACGATGATAGACTTGTTGGGAGGTGGTATTTACATTTTTTTAAGGCTCCACTAAAGTTTTTTATGCACTAACAACCACATTTCTGGGAGAAGTTAGAAAACCACAAAACACTGCACATGAAAAGGAAACCAGAAGACCAGGAGAATGCTGGAGTCTGCACTGGTTTGAAACAAGCCATGCATAGCTAATCAGTCAGAAAAACCTGGATTACAACCAAACCATAACAGAAGAATATAAATGAACACAGGGCATAGGAGTGATTCTTGCTGGAAAAAAAACCTTGAATTATCAAGTAGTTTTCTGAAAATCGAAAAATAGAAGACACTCAGTTATTGGCAGTACACGTCCTCGATTAGGCAAATCTGTGTGTCAGTCAACCAGAATATACAATAGAATAATTTAGGTTCATTCTCTCTCAATCTACAAACATAATCATTTTCACATGGAAACTTGGCAATGTCACACCTCATTTCTCAGCAGACTTAAGAACAGTGTGCTGTCTTGAGGTGTTTTGGATCACCTTTCCAAAATGAATCCCAGTACACTTCCACTCCCTTTACAGATTATTATCACGTACAATTAAAGCTAAACTGCACTTGTCAAAACAAGATAAATCACACTTTCTGGTGCAATAGTCCTAGATTCCTTTTTAATCGTCCTTTGTCACCTGCTCATAAAGTTTACCAACTGGACCACTTGCAAAGCAATCTCAATCCTTATTACCCTTATTAGTGATTTGGTAATAGTTATTGCCATAATTATAACTTTAAAACTTTAACAAATAAGTAGTACTTCACAATTTTACATAACATTTAATGAAGCAGTAATGATCTACCAGAAGTAAAAATTCAGAAATGTAACAATTTTTTGTCTTTCTGTTTTCGGCACGCTTACAAAGATAAAATAAAACCAATACTAATTTGGAACTCCTGGTATTTAAGGGAAGAATATAGATTCACTTATGCATCTATAGACTTAAGGACTTTGCCCTTTTCTAATACACCAGCCAGGATGGGCTGGGTTCACAAATCTCGGTGGCTTAACACAATGAAGTTTGTTCCCCACTCATGCTAATGATGAATCAAGGTCACAGTGGGGGCTCTGCCCCATGTGTTCAGCGAGGGACCCAAGCAAGCAGAAGCAGCATCTCCGCTATAGTCATGTGCTTCCTCAGGAGATAAAGGCGACCCTGATATCCCTTCTGTTCCCTTCTCATTCACAAAAGCAAATCACAAGGTCAAGTTTGTCTTCAAAAGGAGAATGGGAAAGTACAATCCTACCCCATGCCTAGAAAGCGGAGAACCAGAATATTCCTGGACTGTGTGAGTGACTACCAAATCCATGCAGAAAGATGGCAAACCAGCCATGGGAGGGCAGGTTCCTTGAAGATCTCAGGAGGAAAGGTAAAGTGAATGTGATCATCCTTTGTTCTGTATCTTACCTCTCCACAGAGGCTACCTATTGCTATTACTGGGGTGATAGTTTTACAAAATATTCAATATTCCATGTAAAGAACAACTCAAATCGCCAATGACAAGGTAAATAAATGAATCACAGCAGAAAATCTTATATTTTGAGAAGAACCACGAATATCCATTTGCTCTTTTGGGACTCCTACTTACACTTTAATCAATGAACAACTACGTAACAGAGGTAGATTCTCACTTGGCCAGGGATGTGTAGGAGATGCCGGTAACCAGGGATCAAGTCTAGGAGCCTGGAAATGGCATAGGAAGTGAGCTTGGCCATAATGTTCACAGCAGGAAGTTCTGCCGCTGACCATCTGGCAAAATGTAATAGCATTCATTTCTTTTCTTTTCTTTTAAGATTTTATTTATGTGAGAGAGCAAGAGCAGGAAGAGGTGGAGGGGCAGGGGGCAGGAGCAGGGAGGGGCAGGGGCAGGAGCGGGGAGGGGCAGAGGACAGGGACAAGCAGACTCCCCGCTGAGCAGGGAGCCCAATGTGGGACTCAATCCCAGGACACTGAGATCATGACCTGAGCCAAAAGCAGACGCTTCACTGACTGAGCCACCCAGGTGCCCCAATAATATTCTTGTCTTGTCAACAATGTATGTAATGGACGTTCCAGATCTTGCAAAGTCTCACTTCATCAGTAATCTACACCCTAGAAAATTATATGAAAATGAAAAAATCCTCTGCTTGTACATTATTTTTGTATAATAATTTATGCAATTATTATCCTTAGCCTACATCCTATTTGAAGTATCTCTCTGTTCTTCAGTGTCAACTCTTCACTTGTGTGTGTGTCATTACATTCAAATACTGTCAAGCCTGCTCGTCCCCAGGCCCGCCCCGTCATGTGCTCTTCTTCACCACAGTTGTCTAGACTCAACATTCACAGCCACTGAAAGTGGTCTGTAACGAAATCTGATTACTCATAAATCCCTGTTTTACCCCCACAGGAGATTTAGTAAAATATTAATAATAATTGGTACTCATTAAGAACTGAACCAAAGATCATTAGGATAATTTCACAACTGTTCCTCAAAGAGGTTGACAGCCACCTTTTGCAGGTGTTTTGGGGGGAGTTCCATGTTTGTGTCTCCTTTCCACACTCAAGATTTATCTATCACTTTTAACATGTGAACAAGGCCATGTGCTCTTTCTCTCTTCTGTAGTGCTTGTGCCCTTTGTCTCTCCCAGATTAGACTAGATTCCGTCGACAAGTTCCCAAACGTCTGTACCATTTATAAATGCATTCTGCTAGGAGATCATTTCATATCATTATTCATTAACTTATGAAATGACTTAAGATGAATGGAAATAATGGAGATTGACTGTGTCTTTGATCCTTTACGTGTATGTGCCTGCACAGGATGTATACAGGCATGTAAAAAATAGATGGAGAGAGAGAGAGAGAATCTTCCAACCAGTTGTAAATTGGATGCAGTTGCTCAATTTCATTATCTTTCAAAACCTTAAATATAAATTGCAGTTGATAATAAAAAGATAGTATTTTTATTTTCTAAAAAGATCTTAAGAGGGTGTCGCATGTAGGCTGAGGCTCAGAGGTAGCAGAGATATATCTACTACAAAACATTACCTAGTAATGAACAACAGAGTTAAAAATGAGGGGGAAAAAATTAACAATGGGAAAAGGCCCAAAGGAATGGAATGTATACCGCCTTTGTGCCCATTAGTCATTAGGTATATAAATGGTTCAGTAGTTTTTTCCTTTCTGTATATTAAAACATCTCCAAGTCAAATTTCTGCTCCAAAATGTGGTTCATATTTCCTGTCTGAGGCTTTATAACTCAATAACAATTCCTTCACTTATTTTAAATTATCTGTGGTCTACTTCAGTGTGTTTAAGTGTTTTAGGGGATATTAAAAAATGACACAGACCCTGACCTAAAGATCTCATCCATTGAAGAGGGAGGCAAGTACCATACAAGTGGAGGGTCCCTAGACCAGATTGGTGTTTCTTGGGCTTCTGAGAGCAGAAAACTAATTTCATGGACCTTTGCCAATGATCTAGAAGTTCACAGCCTCAAAAAGAAATTTATATCCTTTCTTACATCTGATTATTCTTCGGAGGTGGGACTTGGACACATCGTTCAGAAAAAATTTGAAAGCTAGATCTACCAGGCAAGTTTAGGTGTGAATTCCTCCAAGTTCATTTTCTGAGCACATGAAATTTGATCTTCAAAATATCAAATTTATGCAGAAGACAGTCTGTGCTGAGTTGCACGCATATGTTGGAGTGCCAACAGGTCTGGCCAAAGAAAGAATGGCTGCCTGGGACCAGACATTGATGGGTTGGAGACATCTCAGCCTCCAAGGCTAGTTGACTCAAAACATGGTTGGCAGGAAGAAAAGTTCTACTATATCCTTATCCTCTGCCTTCAGCATCTGTGTTCTATTTCCTAAGTTGTCAGTGGGCAGCCTGCTGGAACGAGATCCTAGTCTTCAAAAGGAATATGAAAAATTAGCATGCCAAATAACTGCCTCATTCCAGTCAGAGGGCAGCTTGTATATTTTGTAAGACAAGCTTCCTTCTCAATTCATGGGCCTGAGAAGAGGGCTGCTCTGCTAGGAAGTTAACTGCAAGGTGACGCTCCCATTGCATCACCAGGTAAGTTGCTCTGGGCTCCTTTTTGCTAGTGTTCTCTTGCTTGCCCTTGCCTGACATACACAGTTAATCAGTCTATGTTGCATAAGTAAAGGGTGTTTAGGGAAGAGGAATTGTCAAGAAGGTCCTCTAAGTAGGTTCTCTGTTGATAGCTACAAAAATGCTACAAATATAGCTACAGCGTGTGGCCATAACTGTTAAGGACTGACTGTGATATTTAAGTGTGTTGAAGCCCACTACTGTGTCATGGGTGTGCCTCCTTGAAATGTGTGCAAAGAGAGTGTCCTAAACATACCGACTCTGATCAAAATGGTAAAGCAGTTTCTTGTGTGTGTGTGTGTGTTTTTAAAGATTTTATTTATTTGAGAGAGAGCATGAGAGAGAGTGTGAGGGGGAGAAGGTCAGAGGGAGAAGCAGACGCCCCACGGAGCTGGGAGCCCGATGCGGGACTTGATCCTGGGACTCTAGGATCATGACCTGAGCTGAAGGCAGTTGCCCAACCAACTGAGCCACCCAGGCACCCCAGTTTCTTGTTTTATCTTCAGTGACCTCTTCCTTCCCTAAATCCCCTTTCTTCATTTCCTGGATTCCTGCTCTAAAGAGGTATCTAGGGACTCGTGAAGCCCCGCCCTTCCGGTCACAGAAGAAAGCTGCTCTAATACAATTGCACCTTCAACAAGCTGATGTTGCATGTCCAGTCTGTCCTAAGCAATGGGAGCGCGGAGAGTTCCTGCTCTCAAGTCACCTCCAGTCTAGAGAGGGTAATAGGACTGTAAACTGTACAGAGTTTCGACCTGTAATACTCAGTCTCCCAGTGGAAGGAAGACAGAGCTGCCCTGGGCAGCACGTGGGACATCAGTTACGCAGACAGTGCAGGAGGGCTTCTGAAATGTGATGATCAGGCTTGCTCTGGAGGAAAACTAGGTGCTGTCAATACAAAAATGTGCACAGTCATGGAGACGAGAAAGGAGATGACTGTTGAACGTGTACCCCTCCCTCCAAGATGAGAGTGCTCCAAACTGCTGGAGTCCAGGCACCAGATTCTGGCCCGGACCAGAGGCCTGGACCCGACCTCAGTCACCTGATGTCCCAGTGGCTTATATGTCCTTCCAGAGAAGCCGCTGTCTCTCCTTTTTCTTCTCCACTGATTTGGTTAAAGTGAAGTCCACTGTTTACAGTCATTTGAATTATTTGAATGAGCAGCATATCAGGAAAAGAAAAATGTAAGGATGATAAAGTAGTAATAAACACTCCTGAGTCCTCTAGGAGACTGCGCTGGGTACCTCGCTGGATTCTCCACCCCGGGAGGGAGGTGTGCTGATTCGGCCTGTTCCGTCATGCAGAGAGATGGCGATGGTGAGAGGTCTGACTAGCTTTCTGAGTCCCAGGTCAGCCTCTCGGGCCTTGCAAGCAATCATTTCTCCGCTTTGAGCTGAAGTTTCCAAGATTATATGGTCGAATGCTACTCACTGTCTGACTGCAAAATCCCAACTCTAGACTTCCCGATAGCAAGAGAGGAAGGAGATACAGACTTCAAGAAGCATTTTTTATTCCTTGTTTCCAGGAATTGACCTCCATGATCCTTGTGATGTCCCCAGAGAGATATGGGTCATTTTCCCATTTTAGAAAGTTTGAGAACCATTGTGCTGGGAGAAATAGGGGTTGGGAAAGTGGAGGGCTAGATGTTTAGGGTGACAGGAAAAAAGCACGTGTAAAGGCACTGAGGAAGGGAGGGGAGTGTTGTAGACATGGGCAGAAGCCTCTTGTGACTGGAGTTTAGAGGGGCGGGAGAGCCGGCTGCTGACACTGGGGAGGCAGCAAAGGGCCAAGTCAGTGCAGGTTTCACAGAGTAAAGGATGTGGACTTCATCCCACAAGCAGCGGGCAGCCACTGCTGGTTTCTAAACAGGAGTGAGGAACACCAAGTTTGCGTGGTGCAGAGATCATTCTAGCCTCAGTGTGGCGGCTGCACTACATGGAGGAAGCCCAGATACGACGAGACAGTCAAGAAGTGATTGCAGTCAGTGAAACAAGAGGGGAGGGTGGCCAGGACAGTGGCAGTGAAGAGGAGAAAATGAGCACAATCGAGAGCTCTTTAGGACACGGGACCCTCAGTCCATCCTCCGCTTGGCAGCAAGATTTGAAAGCTGAAGGAGATCCTGCTTGTCCTTGACTTCTAATTTGTCCGTCTTCCCAACGCTGATGGGATGAAATCCAGAACCCTCAGCACGACCAGCTGCTGGGGCTTCTCCTCGCCTCCACACTCCAGCCCCAGGATCTCTCTCTGCTCCGGCCTCAGGGCTTTTCACCTGCTGTTCCCTCTGTCTGAAGCACTCTTCCAGCACCTTCCACAGGGAGGGCTCCCCCTTGTTTTCTGAGGCTCAGGCTTAACGTCCCCTCTGCAGAGCAGACTTCCTGGACCACCCAGGGGAGGTAGGGGGCCCTACTAATATCTGCCTCAGCACCTCATGTGTGTCCTCCTCAGGCTTAGAGCAATTTGCCATTCTTTGTTTTTTATTGCCCTCATCTTTTGTTTGTCTCTTCGGGAAGAGTTCGTGAGAGCAGGAACCATGTTTATCTTATTTACCTAGCACAGCACCTATCCTGGCATGAGGAAACCCCTCAATAAATATTTAGCGCATTAACAAATGAACTCATATTTGACATATGGGGTCAAATATGACACTTGGGGTGCTCCAAGTTTCAGGCTGGCACAGGAGGCTCTGTGGTGGCGACCTTCTCGAAGGACCCCGTTAGGTGGAAAATAATCATATTTTAGATGCAAAAGCTATAGGTCAGCTTATTGTTATTTCTCCTTTCTTCTTTCATTACTTCGCTGAGATTTTTTTTCTGAAGGCAACAAGTTCAGAGCAGTGGCCCTCAAACTCCCAGATAATGCATATGGTCTGTCAAATTGTCTTTCTCCAGCGTTGTTCGTTATAGCCACGTTTTATTTCAACTTCTTAAAAGTTGCCAGGACAATGGAAAGACCACCACATTTAACCAGATGCCCGAAACACGAAAAGGTCAAATTCAGCTGCATTTTTATTATTGAGGTGATTTTTAGACCCCGAAGGAATAGATCCTCTCCTGTATATATGGTTTTAATTAATATTATTTCCTTTCACATTCTGGAACACTT
This sequence comes from Mellivora capensis, assembly GCA_004024625.1. Lineage (NCBI taxonomy): Eukaryota > Metazoa > Chordata > Mammalia > Carnivora > Mustelidae > Mellivora > Mellivora capensis. The sequence goes on from PISX010001790.1 coordinate 75,485, forward strand.
TCTATTTGCAACCTCACTTCCAATGAGTAATCTTTATCATCCTCCACAGAAGCTAAGGTTTAGAAAATTGTATAATCCCTATATTCTAACTCAGGCGATTGAAGCAGAGAGAGATTACCTTTGCCAAGAAAGAGCGGTTTTATGGCTGAATTGGTTTCAAATTCAGAGCGTATTCCAAGCTTTCAACACTCTACTAATGAACTGGGTACTATTTTCATTTCTGTTTGCTTACGTGCGTTTTCACCAAGCCACCATATAAGATCAGTATCCAAGCTACAAAGGCTTTTCAAATTGCTAACACCAGACATAGTTCAGACTTTAAGTACCAGGAAGCAACTGGGAACAGCTGCTTTTGAATCAGACATAAATCTAAGCAGTGCTCCAATATAGCAAAAGGGGGGAAAAGACCTTGTCTCATTAAATAGCTAACAGGAGAGTGTATCTGGTAGTAAAACCTTGGCAGAACATAAGATACCTGTTTACTGCCAAATTCTAGTCACACAACATTAAGGTTACCTATTTAAGCACAGAGCACTGGCTTCCCATCATATATAATTCTATCAGGGAGTCTCCCTTGTGAATCTTAGTTGCCTTTAGAGTGAGCAGAAATACTATTGCCAAGATAACCAGGACCCAACCTCACGGGGATTTGTAGATAAAAATTAATCCCTCGAACTGTGCCCAGAAGCAAATCAGTGACTAATGGAGACTAGCAAGCGAAGGCATAACTAACCTCTTGGCGCCTGTAGCAGCCAAAGCTTCTGAATAATTTTCCAGGGCAGCTCCTTAGGAGAGCACATAGACAAAATCCCATCCGGGCATTAGAAACAGGAACTATACAGGCACGCTCTGCTTATTTTTCCTTTATCCTTTGTCATGGCCCTCCTCCAATTATTGTGTTGGAGTGTCTCGAGATTGTTACAGGGTGACCAACTCCTGCCCAGGGAAAAGGTAATTTTTTACTTTTACACAGCCAAAAGGTAATTTTAAGAAAAATTCTGGGGAAAAATATCCCCCGTGGGGATATTTTTAATCAAGAAGCACAACATTTCCCATATAAATGTTGCATAGGGACTGCCATGAGAATAACCCATTAAGTAAAATATTCCAAAATCGAATCTAATAAAGCTGGATAGAAAAATCCATTCTTCTGCTTTGGAATAGAATGTATAATAAAACTAGGGAAATGTTCACATGACATTAAAGTCCACAAGCCTAGTGTAATCCAGAGCACTCACAGAAAAGCAGGGAGTTAGGGAACAGGAAAATGGAAGGGTGATGGCATTCTAACATGGCCACAATTAATAGATCCACCCTCAAATAAAAGAAAAAGAAAATCAATTCAGTTAGAGAGATGTCAGGATGGAACAATTATTCATGGCTAATTACTTTTTAAAAGATGATGACAATAACCTGAGGGTTTTGAAGGAGCAGGGGGTGGGAGGTTGGGGGAGCCTGGTGGAGGGTATTGTGGAGGGCACGCATTGCATGGAGCACTGGGTGTGGTGTAAAACCATGAATTCTGTTACGCTGAAAAGAAATTTTAAAAAAAAATTTAAAAAAAAAAAGATGATGACAATAGGTTAGTTTTCCCTGATATTGATGAAGGAAAACCTTTGGGGAAATCATTAGCAAAGGTGAGTAAGGATATGAATTATTCTCTGGGATGTTGGAAGGCAACGAAGAGAGAAGAATAAGTAAAATACTAGTACAGTCTAGTGAAGGTCATCAAGACAATGGAGCTGAGACTAAAAATTACCGTTTTCTAAAATCCAAACCTGTCATCAATATTTCTCAGATGCAAATTATTTCCTTGAACAGATGATTTGTTATGAAACACTCAGTAACTCACCAGACAAATGACTTTAAATAATTCGATCCAGTGGTACATTCCGAAAGGCAAGATTACATGTAGTTGTTCTACCTATAAATTAAGAATCCTTTTAAAACCATTACTGGGGCACCATTTTCACATTCGTTCTTACATTTGGCCTTAGACCGGTTGCTGGTGTGGAGGGTTACCTGCTCATAGAATAGAGTTTGCCTGGAAAAAAACAAACCTCGGTGGTATTCATAGCCCGTCTCTGAAGATAGGTTAATTATAGATTATAGCCTAGAGCCATGATCAAAGACCATGCATCTTTGTAAGAAATGAACAGACTACGATATGGATGGTCCATTCCTTCCTACCATCATTAAATGCCTAAAAATAACAGGAATAGATACATATCAAAGAAAACCCTTCCCCTGGATATGGTGAGGCAAGGGCTGTTTACCCTACACAAGAGTTTTCAGCAACCCCTATGTAAATTCTCTATCCAAAATACACATACATGTATATAAATGAACCTGTTTATGTACAAGTGTGTATCTATGAACTCATGTATAAGGCCACGTGCTCCCCCTATAAAAGGAGTTCCTGCCAGGAACGGTGAATGTTGACGGGTATATAGACATGCTTTGAACAAAAAGTATGTGTTTATTTGCTCTGGTCAAAAGCGTGGCGAACAAAATAAAGACCATTAGCTAGCTGTTCCATCATCCAGTCTTTGATACTAAAACTTGAATCAATTGCTGAGACAACAGGGTCAATTCCCACTTGGACGGGAAGTTAGGTATCCTGACTGGCCTAAATCTCAGCTGGAAATCCTAGTTTGAATAACAATTAAGTGAGTTGATCGCCACTCCTCCAGCTTGACTGATCTGTTGGCCCTCCTTCCACCAATCCCAGCCCTCAACCATGTGCTGCTGACACATTTTTAATTGTGCCAATGGCTCCCCCTGCAGCGTGTTCCCTCTCCCTTCTCCCCCATATTTATGTCTTACAGACCTGTACGTACTTCTCCCTCCCTCGTAGGTACCAGAGCTCACGTAGACCTCATTTATCCAGCACAACTCAGGAAGTCTTTTAGAATGCGACTGCCCACAGTGAGCTCACCATCCTCCAAAAGACATTCTCTTACTAGTCATGTAATTATGTGTCTCTAATAATTATGTTGCTTGTAAACTGCTTTAAAAGCAGGCTGATGTGTAACATATCTCTGTGTCTGTGATAGCAAAATCAAATGAGATGGGACCGGGGAGGGGGACAAACCACAAGAGAATCTTAATCTCAGGAAACAAACTGAGGGTTGCTGGAGGGAAAGGGGGTGAGAGGGAATAGCTGACTGGGTGATGGACATTGGGGAGGGTATGTGCTATGGTGAGTGCTGTGAATTGTGTAAGACCGATGAATCACAGACCTGTACCCTTGGGCCAAATAATACATTGTATGCTAATAAAAAATTAATTAATTAATTCTTAAAAATGATAGCATCCTAACTTCTTTATGGTGGGTATTTATCAGCATTTTGATTCATGCATGGATTGAGTTTAAATGGCCCTAACTGTTTCTTCAGATTTTATGTGGGGAAATCAGCCTATAAGCAAATGGGATCCATACAAGCAAACAAGATGACTTCTGTTAACCATAACGTATATGTCAGAATTCTACAGCATGAAGTTGTTAGATAATAGAATTAATCTTAGTTAAGTAAACAATGTGAAAAAGAAATCTAAAAAACAGTTTTTATTATCTTGGTTAAAATTTCTCCTTATTAAGAGAATTATTTTCAGTTTGGAAATTTGATAATCAAGAAGATGGTAATTACAAGTGAATTCTTTTGTTATTTGTATTTAAGAATTTTCATTCGTTGCTTTCTAGGAAAGCCATTAAGAGGAGAAGTTGAAGACAGAAGCAGAATAAAGTCTTTCAATGAGAGATAATTGCAATGAGACCACTCTCGCCTTCTTTTTAAAAACGCATCTGGAAATTGGAAGAAAAAAAACGGAAGAGACGGGAGAAGGGGGTGTCAGACTCAAACATTCCCGAACATGGATACAGAATATAATGAAACAGCTAACTCCAATTGCGGAGTCTCAGCAAACATTTTTGGAAACATCCATTAGCCTCTCCTCTTCTTGAATATGTGAGTGTGCTGCCTGAGCACTGTTTTGTGGAAGGACCTTATAACTCAACAAAGAGAAAAAGGCCTCCTTTACGACCTAACAGAGTGAAGGCATCAGTGGGATTAAATTGTCATAGTCTGCACAAATTCCCAAAATTGGCACTCCATAAGAAAATGCATCGTGTCTATTTGTGAATGTGTATCATAAACACTTCCAACACCTTCTGTGAAAAGGCCATGTAACCAGCTAAGGGCATTGAATTTTCAGACCTTTGCAAGTGTCGAGAAGACCTTGGGTAGCCTCTCTCCCGAACAAAGGGATAATAACTCCGATTACTCTTCCAACAGAATATTTTAAGATTATGCATTCATTGTAGCATGTGTGTTTAAACTCAACTCACCCATATTTATACGGGTATCTCGAGGGCTCTTAAAAATACAATAAAACTTGAACTAAAATTCCACGAGAATCAGATAAAAGAAAATTACCTATCCACTTTGGAGAGTGTTTTTAGAGAGTTTGAAAAAGGACATTGATGGATTCCTCCTGACGAAGGCTTAAGAAGTAATAGTATCTGAGCCGGGTGGAAAAAAAGAAAAGAAGATGCTGAAGTGTTCCTAACATATTCTGCTGATGCTTTAAGTTCTACCCAGTAGTAATTGGAATGGGATTTCATTACAAGAAGTTCTTACCCACTCACACCAACTGCATCCTTATAAGAGTGATGGAGACTAAGTATACCTGTTATGACCATTACCATCACCGTCTCCAGGGAAACAGCCCAAGAAAGTTATCCAAGCAGTAAAAGTAGAGGAGGAAAGAATACAGTGCTGCCAGCAAACTCAACACTCCAAAATACTTGAAGCTTGAAAATAAATAAATAAATAACTCCTACAACTCCACTTAAATAATCATGAGGGGGAATAAAAGCCTTATTTCCTTTTCTAGTTCAAAGATTTTAACACCAAAAAAAAAAAAAAAAGCCCATTTCCCTTGAAAAACATTATCCATATTCCTATTTCTTCAAATAATATAGAGCCCCAATAAGATTATCAAACAGTGCATTTTAAGGTGCAGGTAAAGTTAAAATTAGCCGCAAACACAAATAATTCATCTATCATAAGTCCTTTAAATACAACCATTATATACGCTTCTTTCATGATTCTATTTTAGCTTCTAAAGGGATGTGGCTAAATCATACACAGGCAAGATACTTTATAGAAATCCATTATATAGGTATAGTGGCAAAATTCCCATCCCCCATCCCCATGTGAGATGTATGTTTCCTTCTTGTCCAGGGCTGTCTGAAATTCATGGGCTCGCATTGCAATGTGATACGTAATCTTAAGGGCAAAGGGGGAAAGGATGGTTTTAGGGGGTGGATTTTTTTCTAGGCTTTTTGTCCTCAGTCTAAATCTGAGACAGTCAGTCTCCTACTTTATAGTCCCTATTTAATGAGGGAAGAGAGAGCTCTCTAAATCTATACTACTCATGGGGTGCCTGGGTGGCTCAGTGGGTTAAGCCTCTGCCTTCAGCTCAGGTCATGATCTCAGGGTCCTGGGATCGAGTCCTGCATCCGGCTCTCTGCTAGGCAGGGAGCCTGCTTCCTCCTCTCTCTCTCTCTCTCTCTGCCTGCCTCTCTGCCTACTTGTGATCTCTCTCTGTCAAATAAACAAAATATTAAAAAAAAATAAAATAAATCTATACTACTCAGGTCAAGAGTATATGTGGGGAAGCACAGCCGATTCCAGCCTACATTCTCCAGATCCAGCATTCCCAACATCTGCCATGTTGCTCTCAGGGCTTCATGGAGTTAGCCAAGCCTAAGCAATTCCAGATCTAGTTGTGGTTGACCAATGGCACCTGGTTTGTTACTTCCCAGCTTAACTTTCTAAGTTAGATTAAAAAAAAAAATCAAGCTTAACAAACACTAGCAGAGCCACAAGACTATGGAGAGGAACAAAATAGGGGTTATGTTTTAAAAACTCTAAGTTTCAGGTGGTTCTGAGTACTGATTACATAACCCGCACAATTTGAGAACCTGATTCAATAGACTCCCATTCTCTCCCCAGGCCCCATCCAATCCAGGCAAACAGAAGCTCTGATCTTCTGTGAGGGATGGGAAAGATGAAAACCCCCTTGCCCCTGAGAAGATAGAGGGGAACCCTGTCTAGGGAGAGGAGAGAGAGGACAAGAACAGGTCTCTGCATCTCTGGAACTGTCTGAGCCCAGAGGTCCTTCCTTCTCCATGTCTAGAGTATTCTTCCTCCTTAAATATCCACACTCTCGGGGCACCTGGGTGGCACAGTGTGTTAAAGCCTCTGCCTTCAGCTCAGATCATGATCTCAGGGTCCTGGGATCGAGCCCCGCATCGGGCTCTCTGCTCAGCGGGGAGCCTGCTCCCCTCTCCCTCTTCCTGCCTCTGCCTACTTGTGATCTCTCTCTCTCTGTCAAATAAATAAATAAAATCTTTAAAAAAATATATCCACACTCTCAGACACTACCCTCAGTCCATTCTCTTCTCAATCCCCTAACTATTCCCGGGACAAGTCCAGACCCTTTTCTCCAACTACCAGGGAAGATTCAGGCTTAGGGAGGGCAGAATATTACACAACCAAGAAAAAGGATACAAAAATTGCAAATACAAAATTAGGTATGAAAGTGAATGGTTCTTACAAATGAATAATCAAACACGGAAATAAAAATGGATGTAAACCCACAAAAACAGGGAACAGTCTGATGGGATGGGGTTGGGGGGCATGAGTGAAGGGGAGTGGGAGATACAGTCTTCCAGTTACGGAATGAGTAAGTTGTGGGGATGAAGGGCACAGCGTAGGGAATATAGTCAACAGCACTGTGGTGACAGGTGGGAGCTACACTTGTGGAAAGAGTTGTGGAATCACTATGTTGTACACCTGTAACTAATGTGACATGGTGTGTTGACTACACTTCTATAAAAAATTTTTTGAGGGATGTCTGGGTGGCTCAGCCGGTTAAGCCGCTGCCTTCCACTCAGGTCATGATCCCAGATTCCTGGGATGGAGTACCGCATCGGGCTCCTTGCTCGGCTGGGAGCCTGCTTCTCTCTCCACCTCTGCCTGCCTCTCTGCCTGCTTATGCACTCGCTCTCTCTCTCTGACAAATAAATAAATAAATGAAACCTTTAAAAAAAAGTTATAAAAAAATTTTTTTAAAGAAAGTGAACGTTTATTAAGAATATGAAAAACACCTAGACCATATTAGCAGGTAGACAGCGATGGTCCATCAGGCCCCTCCCACCGTCGTAGCAAGTAGATCTGCGGAGCTCACTGCTAACTGCAACTCCCGCCCTCCTCCCGCTTCTGCCGATTTCCATTTTCGTGTAACTTGGGCTTAGAAAATTACCTCTTTCACAAATAAGGGATCTGGTTAGTTGAGAGATTTCACTAATGCTTATGAGTCTTTTGTGCAATATTTCATTAAGCTTTTGCATTTTCTGATTGCTACCTAGAGGAGGAAATGAACCCAGATATATCTAGTATAACAACTGAAAAAAAATTACTAAAAAGTAAAAACCCTTTAGACAACCTTCAATTTCTCTTTTTTTCCCATGGGTTTTGATTTGGTTCCTTTTACATACATATCTTAACCATAACCATACGTGAAAAGCGGATTTTATGTTAATGGCCCCACCACTGCTTTTTAAAATGCACATAGATTCGCAAGATAGACGAAATAGAGACTACAAATTACTCTCAGTAGTTAAAATTCAATTGCATTGATGAAATTATGGAAAAGGGTTCATTTTCTGGTGCTGTCTTTGGGCTTTTTGAAATCCTGGTTGCTGGCTTCCTCACTAATTTGGTAATTTGCAATAGGTTTCCCAGTCATTAGTGCAAATTAGCGAGGTTTAGCTATAATGTGAATATTAATATCTTCATTTAGAACCATACCACGTGCCCTCGCTGGGCTTCTAAGGAAAAGTTGTTGTTTTTTTAAACCTTGGAGAAAGGCAATATGAAATAAATGAATATGATGTTTATGAAAAGGCATTTGATAACCAATGAATTATTTTTCACCTTCTATGAATACAATGTCAGTGAATTTGGTAATATTGTATTTTAAAAGCCCCAAGGACTGGCAGACAGCCCCATGCACGTGCTGTGCTATATTAAAGGAATATTGGTCCTTGGTTAGAAGGGATTTGCTAGCCCAGTCTGAGCAATAACCACTTGATCACACATCTCGCCTCCTTCTAAGCTCCCGACAGCAGAATATGAGCCTCTCATTTGCTTGCTCTGAGCCCTCCACTCAGCACCCTGCACAGTCACTGGGGCCAGGTGCCTTCAGCTACATGACCTTGGGGGCACGCTGGAGAAATGTTGCCTTCTGTCCATCACCCTTTTAAGACTCTTTAATGTCTTCCCAAGTTGTCACCATGGAACTCACTTGCTTTCATAATTCTCCCTGACAACCACTCCTCCTGACGCCTGCTTTCACCGTGGGGCTCTCATTCAAGCACAGGCTGGAGATCACCACTGTAGGTGTCTTTTTTCCCAATACAAGCCCTACGGGGACTTTGCCTGGGAACACACCCAACCCAGCAAGTTACTAGCTAAGGATGACCCTCTCGGCCCTGGTACCTGGTACCTGGTCTGCTGCCTCGCCTGATCAGGCCACAGAGAACTCCAAAGCTTCCGTCCTCTCTCTTTCCTAAACATGGCATTATTTAAATTTAACACTTGTCATCCATCAACTGGGAAGCAAGAATGATCACATGAAATGGTGTCCTCATGAAGAAGAAAGAGACATTCATCAGCTGAGACCTCAAAACAGGACAGCAAGATGGATGGTGGGATGAAAAAGTCAGTGTTCCTTATTTTTCCAAATTACACCAACTCCCAGTTATGGTTTTAATAGTCCTGAAAGAATACTTTGTTGGATTTGAATCTGTGAGCCTCTGACATATCCTGGAGTCTCAGTTCCCTTATTTATAAAATGAGGGTACTAAGATTACCTCACAAGGCGGTAGTAAGGACTAAAACATAAAATGTCTAAAATACCTAGCACAGAGCCTGGTGCATAGGCAGGCTCATAGATAATGACTTATTACCATAATTGAAATCATTATTAAAAAGGCACCTGTCTGAACATCCAGGCCCTTGCTGGGGCCTTGGGGTTGGTTACCAGTGAATCGTCATTGACACAGTTTAGGCTCCAAATCCAAAAGGAATTCTGACCAGAAGGAGCAGGGTCTATGTAGGGCCGGAGGGACAAGCCAGCTCTGGGTTCTTTCAGAAAAGACAAGACTGAAAAAACAGGAGGATCATCCAGTTTTGAATCCAAAGGGTAAGGCTCGGGAAATTTTAGGGCCAAGATTTCTGAGTCGAGATGGAGATGGGGTTAGGACATGAGCAGGTGGGGAGCAGAGAGCAGCCATCTTAAATCTCGGACACAGGTGGGTATTTCCAGCTCACCCCACCCAAGCCAGAGGTGCTTGGGAGTGTGAAGGCGGCAAAAAGGGTCTGAAATAGAACATAGAGCACAGGATGTAAGAGATCAGAATGCCTTTAACCCATCTGAGCTATTTTTAAAATGCTGCATAAATACTATTCTAATACCACCACCTTGGAAGAACACCTGCGTTCAGAGCCTGTCTACCTGAAACGCCACATCTTCCGAACAGCAGTTCTATTTCCTGAAAATCAGGCACCTGTTATGGAAGTGACAGCACCTGCTGCGCGGAGGCAGCCATCAGGTCCAACAGCTGTGTCTGCTTCAACTAGGCGGCAAAATGACCCTGTGGGGGCCGTGGGACTCTGTAGAGTGCCCCCTGAATTGTCTTGGTGACCCTCTCCAGCAGCAGTCAGTCTGTCAGCAGCCTTCAGTGGACACTTGTCCTCAGAGCGGTAGTCAGTCCTGGGGACCGATGTGTGTCTCTTTCTGAGAGGGAACAAGATGTTCTCTCCCCGACGCTCATGTGTTATGGGCGCCCCCTCACAGAGTTCAAGACCCTTCTCCCCACCGGATCTCTTTCTAGTACATTTCACGGCTTCCCTACAGCCACCATCCTGACACACCTGTAAATTCTTAACACTTTAGCAGAACACGACTTCTTAGACTCCTCGTGCCCGTTCTTGGAATTCATTGAGCCCTTTCCCCTCCAGTTAACGCACACTTCCTCCTGGTCAATGTGCACCCACTTCAAAACTTCATTTCCAGTGTAAGTGCTTAACAGCTTAGTCTAGGGATGAAAAAGAGAGAGAGAAAGAAAAGCGAAAGTGTGAGCCTCATGGAAAAGGAAAATCAGAACAGATTGCAATGAAGCTAAACTGTCTATTCATTTGAATCAAATGCTATAAATTTCTAAGCATAATGTTTGACAGTAAACTGTCATCAAAGCAACAGACTCATTATAAAAATGCTAAGGGTATATAAATCTCATTGACTGCTTATCATTAACTGTGCGGGGTGCTGATAGGAAATGCCTGGTTATAATTTATATTTCACTAATAAGGTCCATTTTAGAGTATAGCTGTCAAATCTATTACTCACCTTTCCCCAGTTTTATAGTTGTTCTGGACAGCACCGAAATTGAATGTTAAAAGTGTGGTTTCAAACATTATCTTTTGCTCTAATATCTCAGCCCTGCATATTGAAGCTTGCCTCACCTCTAATCAGAACTCAACGGCTAGATTGTTTTTCAGAAAGTAAACCAGAGAGAGACAGAGACAGAGACATTCTCTAGAAAGGGAAAGAGGCAACAGAGGATTATTTACCCACTTTCAAAATTTAAAAGGCAAAATGCATTTAAAATATTGGCCGTCCAATTATTCCATTATTCTAACATGTTATCAACATTAATGATGTCCTCTTTTTTTTTTTTTGGCCGCAATGAAGAAACTTGCCAGTAAGTTACAACGACATGGAAGGTTCCAGATCAGACATGTCTACTCAGGTTGTCACATTTCTCTCTAGGCTGATATTCAAGGGATTCACAGCAATTTATCCAAGTGTTAGGCTATGTCCTCGTGATCTCATAGATCAGGGAAAAAAGTTGTTGGTCCCAATAGATGCTATTTAAGACAGGGAACAGGACCTATATTAAGGAAAATATTAATACCAAATATTAATACAAATACCCAAACAAAGCAACACGCGGCTTAACCTCCTTAAACCTGAGGTTTAAGCTTAACCTTAAACCACACTTTAGAACCCCTATTCTTGATATGCTAAACACTAAAAAAATCTGAGTGAACTTTCAGAGAAGGTGTCGCCACAGTTTTGGCATATGATAAATGGAGCGACAACGTTACATCTCCAATGCACAGGTTCTTACTCACTGGAGGCTCCCAGTGAGTATTCGATCTGGAATAAAAAGGAGGTCCTAGAATGCACCAAGCTACTCTGTTGAACAAGAACACAAACTAAAGGCCCCAGTGAGAGCTAAGCCACACCAAAACATTAATCCAATGGAGAACAGGTTCTTAGGAATCAAATCGCAGACCTCCTTGGTCAGAACGAGCTCTGAATTGAGGAGTCCCAGCGTGAAAGTTCACAGAAAGAGCCCATGGGGGTGAGGAGTGGCTGTCCCCAGCCAGCTGGTTTTGCTTGTGAAAACTTCCTCCTTTGTGGACATACTCTCTGTGCATTTTACTTATTTATTTTTCTAAAGATTTTATTTATTTGTCAGAGAGCGAGAGAAGGAGAAAGAGAGCACACAAGCAGGGGAGTGGCAGGCAGAGGGAGAAGTAGGCTCCCTGCTGAGCAGGGAGCCCCACGTGGGACTCGATCTCAGGACCCAGGATCATAACCTGAGCTGACTGAATGCAGTCATGCATTGAAATGACTGAAGGCAGATGCTTAATTGACTGAGTCACCCAGGCACCCCTCTTCTGTGTGTTTTAAAGCAACATTACTTATAAGCTATCCCAGACACAAAGGACTGTGCGTAAGTGAGTGAGCTAACAAAGCAGAGCACCACACACAGCAGCACATTCTCGGAGTCTGCTCCCCGGACCCCCTCTCACGACTCTAGTAACTAATGCCAGTGTTTGAAGAATCAGCTACAACCATGTTATAATGAATTCTGCTACAGTGGGTCTGGGTTCCCAGTCCCCCAACTAGATCTTTCAGTTCAAAACCACTATGCTAGGGGCGCCTGGGTGGCTCAGTCAGTTAAGTGTCTGCCTTTGGTTCAGGTCATGATCCCAGGGTCCTGGAATCAAGCCCCACAGCAGGCTCCCTGCTCAGCGGAGAGTCTGCTTCTCCCTCTGCCTGACATTCCGCCTACTTGTGCTCTCTCTCTACCTGTCAAATAAATAAAAATTAAAAAAAAAACACTATGCTAATTTATGGATAAATTAGTTGTTAGAGTCATCAAGGCACAGTGGCCATGCCCTACCTCCACTTCCTTCTAAAATTTGCTCTAACCTTCCAGAAGCTTCCTTTCAGTGACAGCTCTTTAACCAGAAATCTAAAGCTATCTACCAGATGCCCATCTATTATTTTCTCTAATCTTTTGATGATTCTTCCTCTCCGTTCCATGCAAACACCCAGCACTCAGCTTCTCACTCCCCTGTCTGCTCTAAGTCCTCATCTACCCCATCCTCGTTCATCTTCTCTTCAGCTTTCCAGTGAGATGAAAGTTGTTCAGGGGCACTGAGTCAACCTGAATGAAATCCTGCCTCAAACTTCACTAGATCTGTAACATGGGTGGAAGTCACCTGACCTCTGTGAGCTGGTTTCTGCATTAGGAAAGTGACCATGGAAACCTGACCCAAGATACCCCTTCTCAGAGACATTCAATAGTTGGCAAACACTGAGGCAGGTGGCGCCAGCTCTTTTCCACTCATGTCTGACATGGTGTTAAGGGCACACCAGCTTTCACAGGCACAAGGCAAGCCAGAGCTACACTGAAGAGATGCATAATGCCTGCTTGCATTGCCCTTTGTCACAACCTCCGTCTTGATTTAAAAACAAACAAAAAGGGGTGCCTGGGTGGCTCAGTGGGTTAAGGCCTCTGCTTTCGGCTCAGGTTATGATCCCAGGGTCCTGGGATCGAGCCCCACATCGGGCTCTCTGCTCTGCAAGAGGGCCTGCTTCCTCCTCTCTCTCTCTCCCTGCCTGCCTCTCTTGCCTACTTGTAATCTCTGTCTGTCAAATAAATAAAATCTTAAAAAAAATTTTTTTTCAAAAAAAAAATAAAAACAAACAAAAAGCCAAAACCAAAGCCAAAGACAAAAAGGCTCTTGTACGGTATAAAGACTAAGTTCTTTTGCCTGCGCCTAAGACCTTTTGTGACCAGCCTGACCCTGAGTCCCTGCGCCCCACCCCACCCACAGCCTCCTCCTGACACCCCCCTTCCCGGCAAACCCTACACCCGAATCCCCTGCCATACTGAACAGTCAGGTTCCTTCTTGCTGCAGACCTTGGTACATGTTTCCCTTCCTCCAGCGCTTTTATTTTGTCACTTATTTACACTTCTAATCATCTGTCAAATCTGAATTCAAATTCTATTCCATTGAGGAAACTCCCCTGACCCCCCAGGCAAAGTGCAGTTCTCCTAGACCCATGTTTTCCCTACAGTTTAAACAGCCAGCTACAGTAGTTGCCATCGGTAAGTGTGTATCTGCAAGTCTGTGTTAGAAGAATAAATGAATCTGGGGCACCTGGGTGGTGCAGCCAGTTAAGAATCCAGCTCTTGGTTTCAGCTCAGGTCATGATATTAGAGTCATGGGATCAAGCCTTGATCTGGCTCTGTGCTCAGAACACAGTCTGCTTGTGACTCTCTCTCCCTCTCCCTCTGCCTCTTCCCCACCTCCACCCTCTCTTGCTCTGTCTCTCTCCAAAAAATAAACCTTAAAAAAAAAAAAGAATAAATTTACCATTCTTTTCTACAATCCTCTCCAAAAACTCCATAAAGAATCAACTCTTGTTAAATTTGTGGCCCGATGTACATGGCTTTGGTCTCATACTGTCTCCTGGCACTATCTACAATGAGGTCTGAATAACAATTTGCTCAAATCAACCTACACCAAATGCAACTTCACCTAGAAACATATCGAAATTGGCCATATGCGTGAGGTCCACCTAATCCTTCTGGATTTACAGAGGCTCAAACTCTGTAACCATTTAATACACAGTCATTGGAGTAACTAACTCCTCGAGGAGGGAAGAGAGGAAACAGAAGAAAACAGCAATTTGGAGGCAGTCAGAATCACTGAGCTTTATGCAGTGATTCTAACTAAAGTCTGCTGTTCAATATCCAGCCACATTCCTAATTTTAGCCAGATATTTCACTCAAGGTGAGAAAGCACATACCATAAATTCATCTCCATGGTTGGGGGAAAAAAAACCTCAATGCATATATATCGCGCATGGAGGAGTGATGGCATGATTTTGTTAATAGAAGCGAATACATATAGGGGCGCCTGTGTGGCTCAGCCGGCTATGTGCCTGACTCTTGGTTTCGGCTCAAGTCATGATCTCAGGGGCGTAAGATCGGGACCTGCATGGGGCTCGACACTCAGCAGGGAGTCTGCTTGAAGTTTCTCTCCCTCCGGCCCTCCCCGCACTTGCATACACTCTCTCTCTCAAATAAATAAATCTGTTTTAAAAAAGTAAATACAGGGGCACTTGGGTGGTTCAGTCAGTTAAGTATCTGCCTTCAGCTCAGGTCATGATCTCAGGGTCCCGGGATTGAGTCCCACATCGGGCTCCCTGCTCAGCGGGGAGCCTGCTTCTCCCTCTCCCTCTGCCTGCTACTTCCCCTGCTTGTGTGCTCCCCACCTTCTCTGTCAAATAAATAAATAAATAAATAAAACAAAATAATTAGAAAATAAAAGTAAATACGTATATGAACTATGCAACTAGACACTTGTAGGTGGTCTAATCTAGCCAACAGTACAGTTGGAATTAATAAGCAATGTTAATGTGACAAAGGGTGCAAGTAGGATAAACAATCTTCCTCCTCATTTAAGTTTAGCTCCATATTATTATAAACTAGTAAGAATACACAGTTCGACCACAAATGCCAAGATAACAATAGCCCCACAAAGTGCTCCTGAATCTCCAGATACACTAAGCAAAGAAAAGCGATTTTTATTTTTTGCTGATAAATGGTTTAATCAAACCTAACAGATGAGGCAATACATTTTGAGAACACTTTGTTGTTCAGATCATGGGGTCAGTAATTTTCTTTGTTGCAAACACATCACAGTGGAACTGAGTATTTGTTGGGGGGATGAGGTGGCAAGGAGGAATGACATAAATTTTCTGCAAAAGGTAGTCTATTATGTTCTATCTGGAAAATATCTTATCTTATATTTCAAACATGCTACAAGAGGAGAGAGGCAGAGGAATTGAGTTTCCCTGTGATTTTGCAGAAAGAGAATAAAATAGCAGTGCAAAACCACACCTCTAAAAAAAAAGCATTAAAGCAATTAAAAAGCATTAAAGCAATAAAGGAGTAGATGTTGAATTTCCATGTAGCATTCCTAATTCAGCTTATGCAGTCTGGGGCCGACTTGGGCAAATGTCACCAAAAATAACGACCAGATAGTCAGGTCACTGTTGTGTAATTTGTACAATTCATTTCTGTAAAAGAAATGATCCCAGGCTATATTTTCAGAAGACACCACTTTCTGTGGCCAGCCAGCCCTGCAGCCCAGCCAGGAGCTTCCAACATTGGAGCTGGGCATCATGCAATCGAAGATTTGCTTCATGTTTCTGCACAGGTCTTTTTTAATATGCTTGAGAGCAGACACTTCTAGAACTATCCCAACTATAACTTTGAGGGGAAAAATTCAGCTTGTGTTCACATAATGGTGCTACGGGATAATGGTAATCATTCACATTTGCAGAACACTAGTGGTTTCAAATTGCTCTCCTACCCACTATCCTTCTCAGTCTGCAACAACCCTGGAATGCAGAAAGGCAAGGCACTCTCTCATTTTATAGATGAAGACACTGAGGGTCAGAGAGATGAAAGAGCTAGCCTGGGGCCGGCTAATTTTGGGAATTCTCTAAGGCCATTTGAGGTCCTCCAGCTCCCAGCTCAAGAGTCCCTCCACTCCTCACCACTGTCAGGAGAAGGAGCTCTGCAGACACTTGGTCATGGGTTTGAATTTCAGCTCCACCAGTTGCCTCACAGGGCTACTGCAAGGGCATTGCTAAGTTCTCTACCTCCGGGTCATACAGAAAGCTGGTGGGATCTCATAGAGCCCCAGCTCACTCCACTGTTTGTTAAGTTTCCCATAGGGCTGCACCCCCTGAGCATGCTGGAGGTGTGTAACTCAGTGGGGGAGAAGTCCAAGAAGCCGACCTCCAAAGCCTGAGACTTCTAGGGAATGTACCTGTCTGAGTGTGCCCGGTTAGCCCTGGGACGGAGGGCCTTCCCAGCATGAGACTTTCAGGGTGAAGCCAGAAATAAGGGCTTCCCTGGGAAGTAGGACCAAAAAAACCATACAAAACCAGGACAGTCCCAGGCAAATGAAGGCAGTGGGTCTTTCAAAATTTTAATAAAATATCTTCAGAAACATCAAAGAGGTTTGAAATATCCTGCCCTTCTATTTGCCCATCAATAAAAATTTACCTAAAATTTGAAATGAGTTATGAAAGACCCAGTTGGGCCAAAAATTAGAACTGAATTGACCCTTCATAGAGCCTTCCTGAAAATACTTTCTTTCAGTTATTTGCTTATCTTAATTGCTAAGTGCTTTTTGCCTAATAAAAGCTGAGCATTAGAGAATGCATTGTAATGCAAGGATTTGCCACCAAAACACTAGAGAGAGAGATAAACAAAGAAGCATCTATTCCTCAGCATGAAAAGGACCATAGATGCTATGTGAAGACAAAGGAATGACTTGGAACCCAAGTGTGTTTGGGGAGGGGCAAAGAGGAGTGGACATTCAGCAAAGGAATTTTGGATGGAGACATGTTTATGCTGCTAGAACTTAGTTGAGAATACAGAGGGAAGGGGGTGACCCTTGGGCTTCCCTAGAATAGGACAGTCCCACCAAGAACAAGCCGCACAAAGGCCAGGAGGCAAGACGGACCATGGTACATCCTTAGGACAAAGCAATCAACAGAGAAGCATCAGAGGGTGAACATGAAGGACCTTGCCTCCCATGCTAATGAGTTCAGACTTTATCCTGTATGTAACTGTGAGCCATCGAAGGTCTTAGGCAAGCCAAAGACATAATCACTTATACTTAAAAGACATTCTAACATCAGTACAAAGAATAGATTTGGGGAAGGAAGGAGAAAGACTAGTATCTCACAAGACCAGAACTATTTCTATAAACAAAGTGAGAAATGATAGTGGTCTGTGTTATAGTAAGTGGCAGTGAGGAGGGAGAGAACTGGACAGATTTTAAAGATATGAAGGTGGTGAAATCAACAGGATGTTGAAATTGACTGAATATAATTCATAAGGTAAAGGAAACAATCTAGGATGCCATTAGACATATAGCATATCTGTGTATGTAAATATGTATTTCCATGATGAATTTGTATTTCTCATTCTGAAAGCAGTTGTATGACAAATTTTAAATTTCGCCTAAGCCATAAATAGGACAGCTCGAGATTCTGTGGCTGTTCCCAACTATTTCCTCTTAAAAATACTCAGGCAATAGATGGTTATATGTGTAGCTCAAAGCCATGCCTGGTATAGCTCGGTTAACAGCTATAAAATAATGTTATCCTCATCCATTTATCCATCAGTGGACATTTGCTGAGGCCTTCTCGGAACCAGTGAGTACACACTGGGGGCAAAAATCATAAAATGATTAATGAAACATTGTCCTTGCCCTCAAGGAGTCCACAGCATAGTAGGGGAAACAGACAATAAAAAGACAATTACAGCACAATGTGATCGGTGACAGAATCCAGGGAAACATAGAGTTATGTGGGAGGACACAAAGGAGGCAGCTTACCCAGCCTATGGGAGAATGTTGGTCCATGAGGGCTTCTGGAGGAGATGACGATCACTGACTACAGGCCTCTCCTAAAGTTGGTTATATATTCTACCTCATCCCATCGCTTTCTTCCAGTAAGTTCTTTACAGAGAATGACTGTGTCTTATTTATCACAGAACCTTGGGCAGTAGGTGTTCAATAAGACGGATGGATAAATGGATGGATGGATGGATGGATGGATGGCAGATGGTGGATGAAATGAGTGAAGGGAACAAATGGATATTGATCTGACCTCAAAGGATTAAGGAAGAATGGCCATCATTTCATGGAAATTACCAGGCAAATAGTGCTTTATGGTGAAAGGGGATTTATTGAGAAGGTACTGGATTAAATGGGCCATTGGTTCAATTTTGTTTTGTGGAGTTTGACCCTTATCAGTTCATTCTTGTTGTTTAGTATTTATTGAGCCAGATTTTCTCTATACTTAAGCTACTCCCTGGGAGAAGGCAAGACACTTCTGGAAACTGCATTAACTCTTTCAAGTCACTAGGGCACTATTCAGTGAATTACTTTTTGGTAATTAAAGATGCTGCAAGACAGAAACACAACGAGCTAGGATGTGGAGAGCTAATCTCTCTGCTTGCCTTCTCCAGCTGCCTATTTCTGATTACTGAAGAGATACGGCACAAATATGCGGGGATTACACAATGACAGCCAGTCCTGATTTCATATAAGAACCTACAGAAGTCTCTTCCTGAATCCCATGAATTCTTCACGTTAGAGAACAAAGATTAGCAGGATCAAGTGACTAAAGCACTTAACAGCTCTAATCCTCATTCCTGCACAAATTCACTCCATGGTTTTGTACTTATCTCCTTCAAACTCTTTACCTTCTTGCCCCTCTCTGTGCATCTGCGTGATGATAAGAGCAGTTGTGGGCTCTGGACAACTGATATCTGTCATCTTTTTTCTTCCAATGCAAAAAAGAAAAAAAAATAGAGCTAGGCTTGAATGACTGCCTTTCTTTCAAGCCCATATATAAGCCTAAAATCTATTCATTATATAGAAATTGTCCTTGCCCCACCCCCACCTCCTCTACCCCGTCTTATCCCTTTAAAGCCAGTGATACCTACTTTCTTCTGAAAACATCTTACATTGCTAGTTTGCATCTTTAATTACCCAGTGCACTGGTCTTGTTTTATATGACTTACAACATGCAGTTTTGCCCCTAGTTCATTTAAGCAAAATCATCCCGGGTTTGAGCCAAGACATATTCAATATACAATTACCTGGTGGGTCAGGGCTCTGCCATTTTGTCATTTTTACTGGCATTTTCTCCATTATTGCTAAGTACTGAGCAGTATAAGCTGTCAGAGCCACATGGCTGGCCTGAAACTTAATTTTCCTAAATTGCACAATTCTTCAGAAACAGCTTACAACCCCCTGCCCCCCTGCCACCTCAGCACAGTTCCCTTGAGGGAGAACTAGGGGCAAACAGGGTTAAACTTCAAACTGAGTTATACAGAGCTTACCGAGAGCAATAGTGGGAGGAAGCAATTAAACAGAAGTTGGGTTTGCAGGCTGCATGAGACTTCTGGAGACAATGCAGAATTCTGTGTCAAAATGGTTGCTCAGAAGCCTCTGAGCGGCAAGAATTCTTAAAACAGGACATGCTGGGGTAAAAGGCAGCAGGCAAGACCGGGGAAAGTGTGCTTACTGAGCACCTGCTGAGGGGAAGACAGCACACTCGATGTTGTTATATATGTTAGGGCATGAAATCTAACAGTAGACTATTAAGATGGACATTTTTATTCCCATTTTACAGGTGAGAAAAGAGAGGCAGAAAGGTTAGTGGACTGACCAAGGGCACACAGCTAGGAAGTGGGGCAGTCTCGCTCAAACCTAGTTCTCCTCAAACCACCCACCGCGTTTGTCGCAGGAACACTCCCTCCACAGGGTGGAAAACAGTTTCCTTGTCACAGAAGACTAGTAGTCTAGAATGACGGTCTCTCTGACTAAAAGTCCTGAGAAGTAACAGAGAAACACAAAACGCCCAGAGCCTGTCCTTCCTCCCTTCCCCTGACTAGCCTCAGCCTTACACACTTGCCTCCTACCTCCCCTCTGGGTGATCTGAGAAAAACATCACCTTGGTCTCTTCCTATTCTGGCTAACTCTTAACTCCCTGCACTTACTTCTCCTGAAGAGAAACCCTTTGAAGTCCAGTAGGTCACCCAGTCCCTATCACCCGGAGAGTTTGAAAAAATATGACTCAGCTTAGCCTCTTCCTTTGTATTAACCTCAAAGAGAAACCGTCTGTTCCAGCTTCTAAGGAAGAGCAAAGCGAGATTACTGCCTGTTCCCTTCATCAGAGGGTCTGAGGGCACAAACGCAAACCTCGGAGCACATTAAAACACAAACGCTAATTAAATTTGGAGACAGCCTGACAATTTGTTCATCCCTACCCTCTGTCAGGTGGACTATAAAGGACTGAGAGTTTGGAGAGTCGGTTTTAACCAGGTTTATTAGTCTGACACCCTTAGGTATTTCTGTTTCCAGTTGAGGCTGGAAACGGAGACCACAGATTTATAGCCACTGGTGACCTATATAATATAAAAAGTAGAGCAAGACCAGAGACGGAAGCATCCTGACCACATACGCTGCCATCCCTCTCCCGCCTGCTCGGGTGACACCTCCCCGCTGGGCTCGCGAGCGCAGTTCAACAGCTCACAGCTCGAGCCAGGGCCTGGGCGGGGGAAGTGTTGTGATCACACCCCTCGTTCCCTTCCCTTGCGCCACACTCTCTCACAAGGTTACACACACACACATGCTTTGGGTCATCCTGCAGTGCCAAGCAGTGCAGTAAAGGATTCATTCTACCTAAAGAAAGGTTGAACCTTTGTCCCAGCTCCTTAAGAGCTAACCCCTGAAGCCTGGGCGCTGAGTGACCAGCATGTGTTCCTCTTTGGTGACAGGCCCGTCTACACAGAATAGTGTAGGCCAAGGCAAGACACCTCACGGTTCATGCTAAGGAGGTGATGCGGGGGGACCAGCCATGCAGACTGGCTGAGCATGGGCACTGACTATGCCGGAAAGACTAACCATGCAGCGAGAGGGTTGGGCTTGGGCCACATGAAGTCAACTGGCCTTGGGGAAGGATGAACGAGAAACTGAGTTCAACCCTGTGGTCAGTAACTCAATTGACGATGCCTACGCAATGAACTTCAATAAAAACCATGGACACAAACCACTGTGAGCTTCCTAGGTTGACAGTTCTTTGCCACACACAGATGCCAAGAAGATACTGTGTCCTAGAGGACATGGACACTGCACGGTAGGAACCCTCCCAGTCCCAGATTCTGCCCTACGCAACTCTTCCTTTGACCAGGAACAAATTGTGTGTCCTTTTGTTATGATAATCCTGTAATGGTAAGCATGGCAACTTTCTGATTTCTGTGTGTCATCCTAGTGAATCAGCAAACCTCAGGGTTTGGGGACCCCCAAATTTGGAGCCAGCTGGTCTGAAGTGAAGGTAGTCCGTGGGCCCCAAAACTTGCAGATGGTGTCGGAAATCTCGGGCAGATTTGGCAGGACTTCCCTATGCTGTGTCCTTCACCTCTGTGGCTGACTCTGGCAGGACCACACTCTCTGAAAGCAGTGGTTTAACCCTCGCTCCCCTGGCTTCTCCTGCTGGCCCTGAGTCACGCCTCACATCTTTCTTACTTTCCAGCCACCTCATCACAGCAGTCCATGTGGTGTCCCGAGATGGGTCTTTCCCAGGAGCACCTTAAAAGTCAGAGATTAAAAACCTCTTATTTAGAATCACAACTGCCTGTCAAAAGAAAATTGTTTTTTGAGAAAGAGAGAGAGTGCGTGCAAGCAGGGTACTGTCGAGGGGGCAGAAGGAGAGAGAGAATCTTCAGCAGGCTCCCTGCTGAGAGCATGGAGCCCCACTTGGGGCTCGATCTCATGACCCTGAGACCATACCATGAGCCAAAATCAAGAGTAGGATGCTTAATCGACTGAGCCGCCCAGGTGCCCCAAAAGAAAGTTGTTTGGATGACTCAAATAGCGATTAATAGCTTTATTCGCCCCATGCGCATCAATAAGCATCTGAAGATAAGGGTATCTCTGAGTGCAAAAGAAGCAGGATTGAGTTTGACAAGGTAAAGGGGAGAGTATGGGTCTTGCTCAGGTAGCAGTTTTCATCTTTAACTGCCCTGAAACGCACGACTGGAGTGTGGCTCAGGATCACTGGGGTGATCCCGTCCCAGTAACTGTGTGAACAGTGCTCTTCATTGATGTTTCTGCAAGCTTTGCAGTTTGTGGGTTAGTTAGGGTTGGGGGACGGGAAGGGCAACAAAAAGGGGGAAAGGGAAAAAGGAAAGGTGATGGTCAAAGGCAAGGTCCAACTGCAGCACCTCTATCATGTCTGGTTTAGTCTTTTTAAGCTTCCTGCACGTGGGCCTCCAATATCTAGACACTTTCAAGCTGAGGTCATCCCCGCAGTATCCTCCAAGCGGGCATAGACTCATGGGCATTTCAGTGTGGGGCTAGCTCTCCCCACCATGAGCCTGCAGCCAAAGTCCCTGTGGGTCTCTGGGGAACAGAAGAAATTCATGGCTTGTCCTTGGGGACCCCTGATGTGACATGCAGTGCCTTGTTGACTGACATTTTACTTGGAATCCCAGAAATAAGTCTTGCTGGCTGCCAGGTTCTCTGAGCTACAGGGACAGTGATTCTGCATTTCTGTATTTTCTGAAAAACTCCAGCTCTTGCAGTGCCAAGGCTGTTCCTCACTCCCTCACTCCCTCACTCACTGCAACACTGCTCCTCTGCTGGTGCCCAGGCCTCGGAACACAGCTTCTTCTCGCCTCTTCCACTCCCTTGCTGATCAGGACAAGCATGCTTACTGAGCTGTTGGAAGCTGGGAGCACGAAGGACTTGAACGTCCCTAAATACTTGTACTACTTGCTTTCCACTGTTGAATACGAAGGAAGTGGTCACTTCTCTGCCCAAGATGTCAGATTAGCCTTCCATGTAGGAAAACAGGCAACTGGAGAAGTAAACACACACACGTGCATGCAGGCACACACACACACACGTAAAACAAGAGAGAAAAACCTCAAGTGAGACTCTTGCTAATATAAAAATACAGTATGAATTCTAAGGCCTCTACTTACATTGCCCCTTTTCCAGCCAGACAGAAGAGTCCAAAGACCTGGAGTTCAGGTCCAGACCTCGAACAGATTGCACAACCTCCCCAGACCTTAGCGTCCTCATCCATCAAACTTACAAAGGATCTACGAGGTCCCTCTAAGCTCCAGGTTTTTATGCTAAAGACCAAGCAGAAACTCACAGTCCCGCAGGAGGAGGAGTGAGGACCAGCAGTGGAACACAAGCACGAGCAAGGGAAGGGGGCCCTCTGATGCATGGCTGGCATTGAAGAGAACCAGAGGCCCCCCTTCTTCTCATGATGGGCTGCCTTGCTAGATGGATCTCGATCACCTTGGCTCTGAGTCTATTAAACGTCTGAGCACTGGTATTATTCTAAGTGAGGAAATGCACCACTAGAGTAGACTTTCTATTGCTGACCAGACTGGACACGCGATCCTTAATAGCAGGCTGTCAAGCAATCACCTGAGTAGGCACAATGGGCCCGGAGAAAGAAGAGATGCTTTTTACTTAACAGTGAAATAAACAACTATACATTAGGGGTCATGGTAATAGTGGATGGGCGACTGAAGCTGATTCTATTAAAATCACCTTTCTTTATTGACATTTCAAAGTGCAGTCATCAGCTACTAAGATTTACATGAAACATGTAATTTGATATGCCAGTTGCAAATATCTTATCACTCAGGCACTGAAAAACCCCTAATGACATTTGGCAGTTTTCTCGGCAGCTTCCTGGTTGTAGTTAAGGTCTGTTTTAAGTTTCATGGCTGATAAAGCCCTTCTTTATCGAATCCATATTTCTGGATCGAATCCATACTTCTGGATCGAATCCATACTTTTGAGCATTCCGGAAAGCAAAGACAACATCAGATCTGCGAAATATAAAGCACAAAGCAAAATAAAAGGAATTAATAACTTATGCCAAAGATGCTGAAAAGTTTTAGGCTTGAAAGGATCCCTGAGATCTATCTAACTTCCGCGTTTACAGAAGAGAAATCAGCAGCGGGAAGGTTTTTCCTCCCTGAAAGCATGCATCTCTTTCTTGTGAGGGTCTGAAATAAAGTTTGCTTCACTTTTCTAAGAAAGCAAACACGATTTCTGCATTTCTTCCCACTTGAGGATCACATAGACTCAGTTCTAAGCTCCGTACTCACATTAGCCAATATTCTGTATTTGAGCTTTTCATCACATTTTTCCAGATTTTAATCCTCAGCCCCAAGGTAGGTGTGAAGAACTGGGCATTTCACCAAACCTCTATGTGCCAGACCTTCTGGAGGAATTCCCTTCCGGGTCAAGGAGATGAACATGCAAACAAGTGAGAGAGGAAGGTGAGTTGAAAGGGTAACAGGTGTACAGAGACAGAAGTGAGCGAGTCGGCTTCAAGCAACTAAAGGCTTTTCCTACAGAGCTCTGTATTTTTATAGCTACAGAGCACTCGCCGCATTCAATTCCTAGCCACCAGAGACATACAGCTGTGGAAAGCCCTCTGTAGAGATGAGCTGCCTCTGTATATCCCGCAAGGCCCTCGTGACCTCTCAGAAGCAGAAACATTAGGAAAAATTCCCATTCTGGGAGATGGTCCACAGGTGAAAGGTCATGAGGGCACAAGCAGCACTGCAGAAGGCGGACTCAGATGCGTTACGAGGACCTACTGACTTTGCGCCCATTACTGTCTCACTCAAAAGCAACACACACGAAGAATCCCCATTTAGGAAACACGTTTCTCCCCACTTCCCGTGCGCCAGGCATCAAAGGCCTTGTCTGCCTCCTTTGGCTGTCTGGCTGGTAGCAGAGGCACAGCAGACCCAAAAGGAAGAAAAGAAAGGGGAGAACAAAACACGACGTTTCTGTCAGCCACACGGCACGCTTTCCCTGGATCCACAGGACTGCTGAGAGGCAGCGGAGAACTTTAAAAATCAGGTTGACACTTGCTATTTGGGATTGCAATAGAAAGTCCATTATATTAGTTGTTAACATTCTGAAGAATACTTAAAAACAGTAATCTATTTATAATTTCTCTTCTAATATAGCACCATTATTTCTGGAAAGCTTGCAGCACGACAAAAATGGCCTTATTCCAACCACCAAAATCAATTCTTCTGTACAAATTTGATATAGGCAGCCTTGTGGACCATTTGAAACAGCTCGCTGACCTGTGAAGCCTGGCATGTGCACCATAAAATTTAGACCTTATTTGAGGAAGTTATTGAACACTGTACTTACCTCATCTAAGGTTTAAAAGCTATCATACATACTTTCACTTTTTCTCCTTAGGACGAAGTTTTGGAAAAGTGGCAAATCAAGCGGTTTGTTTGGATTTGGGTAACAACACAGACAGTCTAGACTATACTTAATGAAAACTATAACTTAATTTTGAGTGTGATACTGGAGGTTCATTGCCAAGTAGGAATGATGGAGATTATTTTTAAAAGGCAATAGAAGGGGGTGGGGAGACATAATGCAATATGTGAATAGAGTCTATTTTCTCCACTAGATTGCTAATTAAAAGTTTATTTTCATGTACTCGCCTCTTAAAACTTAGGGGCAAAGAATGATGTACACAATCTGGGTGCTACGTTCCATAGGGATCATAAAGAATAAGAATATTTACCCTTCGTAAGATCTCGCTCTACAGTCATCTATACACGAGTAAATCTCTGCATTTTTCACTGCTATACTGTAGACTTCTAAGAGTAAAACAAAAGCAATCCCCAAACAGCTCAGTCTACTTTAGCCATAAAAGAACAAGCTTAGTTGTAGCCATTCAACATTATTTAATAAGATCATAAAGATCCTGTCTTGTAACATGCTGGAACCATGGGACAGAATTGATGTGCACACCTCTAACCTCACCACAGGGTCCCATTAATGAACACAGCTCCCGAAAATAAGGTGATTGTGGTCTCAAGTCCAGAAAACCCAAATACTGGCCAGAATCTGACAAAAGAGTCAAAATGTTTTGGATAATGCTGAGATTCCCAATTGGTAGGCATGATTTTCTTTAAGCTTAATCCTTTTTTTTTTTTTTTTTTTTTTTTTAAGAAATGTGACTGAATCAGTGGAAATTTGACCAAAATAGACACGTGGTAATTTGGATAAATCTTAGGGTTTCAATTCAACAGGCAACTGCAGAAATATAATTGCATTTGATAAAAACCCCTGGATCATTTCAGAAATGGTAACTTCTGTTTCTGCAAATCTTCAAATTTAGCCATTCTTTTAAGTATAGGTTGCTTGCTAATAGGAAAATTCTCTGTCTTCACTATTCGATTCACTTTGAGTCTTGATGCATGCAGTTCTCATAGGTAGTGTGTACCTGGAGGGGCAAGAGTAAGATGATCTCTGAGACCACAGAAATAATAAGGTCATCCTCTTAGATCTGTACTCTAAAATGAGCAAATAGAAGAATCAGAACACTGGCTTAGAGATCACCAGGAAGAGGCAGAACATCTCTCAGGACAGCAACCTTGCCCATCACCTACTTCCCAGAAGCTGTTGGCGCACTGCGGCCATGAACCTGACAGGGAGTGTCTCTCCTTGCTGACTCTAAGGCCCTAAGGCCTGGGAAAGGAATGCATCACGTGGTCACAGCCAAGTGCTACAGAACATGCAGATAGAAGTACCTCTTTCCCGTGCTGGGATTACTAAGCAGCTGCCGATAATTTGGCTTCCTGTGCAGCTTGCCGACAAGGTGAGATAAGCTCATCAGGACAATTTGAATATATAGTCCACTTGACATTGCAATTATTTACGTAAATTATAATAGCAGACCATTGTCCGTTGCTTACTGAATGCCATACAGTGTTCTAAGCACTTTGTATCTATTGTCTCGTCTGGTCCCCTAACAGAACTGAGAGCTTAGTCCCTTATCCAAGGTCACAGGACTAGTTAGTGGGGAAGCCAGGATCTAAACCCAAGAAACCTGCATCTGGCATGTGTACTCTTCACATCTATGCTCTTAATAATGATTTTCCTCCTTAGTGTTGTTGTGAGCTTTGATATCACTAAGTAGCCTCTGAAACTGTCATTGCTGAGGCACCGATAAGACCCTGTTTCTACAGCAGGAGGGCTACAGCTAACCCCAAGATCATAAGGACTTCCCCAGGGAAACAGCACACCATTGGGTGTTGGACCCCAAGCTCCCCAGGAAACATATTCACACACTGCTACGGCCGGGCACCTCTTCTTCTGCATTCTTCACTTGAAGGAATGAACTATGTTCTTGTTTCTTTGTTGCAGTTTCAATCTGATGGTGTTCAGATTGTCACATGGCTCGGACAGTTGTGATCCCCTCTAGTACTGGAAATCCAAGAAGTTGGATTTCTTATGTGGATTCAGAATGTCAGTGATCAGCCCCCTGTTTGTGTGAACCAAATCTCCAGACTTTGCTTCGAGATGTTCCAAATATCACCCAAACTGTAGATCATTACAGACATGGGCATGAACATGATGGGAAGTCACAGTACAAGTGCCGGCCCCAATGTCCCCTGCATGGAAACTGGCTTCAGTGGCCTTCTATTTTGACATAAATAACCAAAATCTTCCCCACCCCCATCATTTTGATGTCTTATTCCTTATCTAAAATAAAATTAGCTCATCCTTACATGGATGAGCTCTCTCAAATACCTTGAAAGTATGTGAATAGGTACTACTAGCTTTCAAGTCCTAGTTAAATAACTAAAACATACATTTCTGAAAAATGTAACGTAGTGTCATGTTAGTGTGTGGTATTTGCCTACTGTATCAAAAGATAATACATTACTATGCTTTTAAACATCTAAAGTGCCCTACAGAGAGTGCTCATCATAATTCAACACTTCCCAAAATGTGTTCTGTAGAACATTAATTACAATGTTAGTAGAGCCAACCCGAAAGAAAAAAAGCTCTATAGCACAGTAAATGTTAGAAACATTGAGTTAAGTGGGTCTCTTTACTCATGACTTCTAAGAGCCTTAATTTATTTTATATTACATATAGTGAATCTCCCAAGGGAGGACAACAGAATATACCAACATTTCTCTAACTATCTCTGGTGAAGGATGGGTTCTGGGTTCCTTCCAGTTCAGGGAAAAGCACGACTTTACTAAACTCTCATAAAAATAATAAATTTAGTTTGCTAGAAAACTGAAGCAAAAACAATAAATGCAATTCATTTTTATGATTAGATTTGACAGAGGTGAGATTCTGTCAAATTTCTACTTGTATCTCTAATTGCTTATTCTCAGGTTTTGTTTGCATCACATCACAGACAGGAAATGATGTGGACAAGCATCATTTCCGGACCACAGGGGATTAGCACTGGACATAGAATTCACCACACATACATGATCACAAGTTTTTGAGCCAGGTAATATGAGTCTGGTGTTCAAGGAAACAGGTGTTGAAAAGTGCTGCCTTATCTTCAAAATCTGTTTTTGTTGCTTATCCCAGCTTAATTGCCATATGAGGAAAATCATCTGAATTAATTGCCAAAAAGGCAAAGTTCAATTTTGTTCTCTTTAGATGAAGAGGTAAACATGGTCAACATGAATTAATGGTTGGATTTGGCCTGGGAAGGTGGGGTAAGGAAGAATGAAAAGGTAGCTGCGTGATCTTTGTTCTCTACTGATATCTGCAAAGTCCAACCAAAGCAAAAGCTAGTTAGAAGGAAAAAATAGTGTGAGGCACCTGCTTGCCTTAGAGTTTGTTTAAATACATTTCCATGATAAGGAGATAGTCTTCTCTCCTAGAGGTAACAATGTTCAGTCATGCAAATTTCAACCAATCTGATTCTAGTTTCTCCTGGAATCATTTTGGGACAATCAATCACATTTTGAGTCAACTACTTTGTACCTACTAACTAGGTACATCTGTTTAACTAGGTACTTTGTACCTACTAACTGTGTCAGATTCTATATCTTTCACATTCTCAGCCCATTTTATAATGTAAAAGTCAAATAAAAGATTTCCTAAGAGCCACTGGTGTTTTGCCTAAGGTTTTGTTCCTCATCAGAAATGTTAAAATTATAAAATCGTAAAAAACAGTTTTAAGAAATGTGCCCTTGTCTGGGAAAAAAGATTAATTGGGAAACTCAACTCCAAGTTGGGAGCCAGGGCAAGAGTTCTAAAAAAACCAAAGCAAATAAATCCTGTGGATGTTGTACTTTGACATTGTTGCTCAAACCCAAACCCAATTACTTGAATGTAGTTTCAGGTCATAAAAATGAATACTTCCTACAGCAAAATGTTTTAACCAGAACTTCAACATAGAGGAGAGGTGTTTGTGGTTGTCTCTCGGTCTTCACGATGGTTTTTAAGAAAAGTGGGACCTTGTGTCATATGTACATGGAAAAGGCACTAGAATAATAATAATTAAAACTGAAATATGTAACACAGTAGATGATATGGATTATTCAGCTTCAGGATCCTTTTAGAGAGAGAAAACATTCTTGAAACCTAAATGAGTGAGTCTGAGACAGGGACGGCACTGTCAATATTTGAGGTCAGAATTATCATTCATTATCCTTTTACCAAAGACCGCCTCAGTAGGCTGGAAATCCAGAGCCAATAATTGGGGCTGGGGGGAGGGGGGAGAGATACTATTATTGAGACTATTTTCACTTATCTAAAAAACCTAAGGAACTCACAAGTAAAAGGTTGTTGGTTTCAAGTGACCTTTCTCCCCAGTACTCCTCTTACTTTTGCTAATGTCCCATTTTAACACCTGAAAAGGTCATTGTCTTACCACACTCAGACACAGGAGAATTGATAATGATGATGGAAATTTTGCCTTCCCTACAGAGTCAAACCGTGCCACAAGTTGCTTAACATT
The DNA here is from genome assembly GCA_004024625.1 of Mellivora capensis. NCBI lineage: Eukaryota > Metazoa > Chordata > Mammalia > Carnivora > Mustelidae > Mellivora > Mellivora capensis. Next base: position 105,317 of record PISX010001790.1, read on the forward strand.
ACCGATGTAAGCAGAGTAAGACCTCCAGAAAACGTATGATATAGCCTGTCGCTTGAGAAGTAGCAACATACCCACTTTGTCCTCCAAATCTCTCTCCTGCCAAATGCTATTACCTGAAATTCTCAGCTTTCAAATTACTATTTGAATTAAGATACAAAGTCCTCATAATAGTATCTTTCACTAGGGCCTTCATAGGGATGACATTTTTATAAATACAGAAGCCTGACTCATTGCAGGGTGAAAAGGCATAGGATACAGAAGGTGTAGGAATGGCATGGAAGGAGGTGAGAACTCCTGTGTCCACTGAGCACTGAGTGGTGAGAAAGGACAAAAGGAAAAGAACTTCTAGAGGCTCCAAGGACATCACAAGCAGAAAATTAGGGGCCAAAGACAAGATGCATCCAGGTGTCTTTGGGCCTGAAGATCACTCACGTGAAGGGTCTCACCCACACTGGTACATAGCGGACGCTCAATAAATAGTCCTCTCTCGCACTTTCTTCTCCTAGGGAAGACATTCGTCTAGGGGATTGGTTTTTACCATAATAAATCTGAGCTGGACTTCTCTGTTCTGTAATTTGAGATTAACGTACGCTTTACAAATATTCCGAAGTCTCAAAATTGGAGGGAACCAAAGGGAGATTTTAGATACTGTAAAACATCTCAGTTGTATTTTTATTTCATCTGTTTATCCACACTTTCAAAAACAAGTGTGTTGACAGTGCTACTTTGAGTCTGTCTAATGCATTGCTTGCATGGATATTACCTCACCTTGTCCTCCCAACATAGTGCTCTAGGAGGAAAAGAGGTGGCAGAACTCGATTCACAATGTGAGGAAGTCCAGGTATAGAATGGGTAAGAAAGATCAGGCTTCAGAGGTAGATTAAGAATACTTGGTCTCCCGGCGCCTGGGTGGCTCAGTTGGTTAAGCAACTGCCTTTGGCTCAGGTCACGGTCCCAGAGTCCCGAGATCGAGTCCCGCATCGGGCTCCCAGCTCCATGGGGAGTCTGCTTCTCCCTCTGACCTTCTCGCCTCTCATGCTCTCTCTGTCTCTCTCTCAAATAAATAAATAAAATCTTAAAAAAAAAAAAAAAAACCTGGTCTCCATCATCCCAGCCAGGGTTCCATTAAACCACAATTTCCAGCCTTAAACATTATGTGCAATGTGTTAAAGCCATTTACGCAGCATTGGGTCAGGATCGGATAGTTTTGGAACTCTGAACAAGGGTCTTATCACTGCTGTATCACAAGGAACCACTGACAAAGTCTCACATGTATTAGATGCTGAATATTTATTCGTTACATCTGTGAGTATCTAAGAAGAGAAGCTGCTGAGGAGCAGTTGGGGAAGAACATGAAAAACACGGAACGTAGCGAGATTTTTAAAAATATTATCATCTGCTTGCTTCCCACATGCCAGGCATAATTCACTTATTTGTATGAAGTCATTGAATCCTCACAACCTGTGGCCCTATTAGCATCCCTGCTTCACAGGTGAGGAAGCAGAGTCAGACAGAGGTGAAGAGATTTGGCCAAAGCTACGGTACTAGCAAGTGGCCAAGCTGGCTAATGAATTCTCAGGTTTTATACTTTAGAGAGACTAATCCGATTTCAAATTAAGGACATAAAATTCAGAAGCCGTTCTATACAGTGTTTTTCTCAAAGCTGGAGCTGGGTTTCAGTAAAGTGTATCTACCCAGATTAATAATGAGTGAACAGAAACCCAAGGGTCGATTACAGGATCTTCAGTCTAAAAATACATCATGTTGGGTCCGTGAATCCCAATGCCAGTGATGGGTTTCACCACATCATAAATATATAATGTACAGAAAACAGAAGAAAACTCAATGGCCAGTCAATGATTGACATTATAAAGAATATATTTGGGATTTGGAGAATAAATGGAGAAGAAAAGGGTGAAATATTTATGGATCTCAACTTCTCATTTACCAGTGAATGCAAGTGTGAGTGATTCAAACATCCTTAGTGGGTAGCACAATTGCAGGAGATACACAAAAGTAGGAATCATGCTTCCAAAATATGGGAGATGTGCTTCCCAATCCCTAGGAGTTTATATAATTTTTAACAGAAAGTCAAGATGCTTGCACAAATAACTTCAACATCAGGCAAGATGTGATAAATGCTCTAAGACGGCCCAAATGAAGTACCAGGAACTTCTGGAGGACAGAATCAGGGAAGGCAGCATACAGAACATAGACTTTAGGGTGGCTCTTGAAGGTAAAGATGGGGAAGATGGGAACTTGGAGAGGGGCAGATGCCAAAATAAGGAGGTAGGAAATATTGTTTCATAATTGAGAAAATAGTAAATAATTCAGATTGACTAGGTGTGGAATTATAGCATGGAATGAAGAACATTCATTCATTCATTCAATATATTTTTATCCAATGCCCCCCTACATCTCAAACACTGTGTTAGATGGGTATTGTGGATGAACATATTAGTGGATTGCCCATTTCCAGTGGAAGGGGAAGACACTAAAGAAGAAAAACAAACTGAGTGGCCTGAAGACAAAGGGACACAGGTTGTGTAGCATGGAGAGCCTACAATGCCAGACAAAGACGTTGAGACTTCCTTCCACAGGCATTGAGGAATCACTGAGGGTTTCTGGTCAGAATTGCGAGGGGTGGTGACAAAGGGGATTTTTGAAAAACTTGATCTCAGGATGGGATATAAGAGAAAAGACTGGAGCAAGGGAATTAACCACTCTTGCCCAGGCAGGAGTTAATGAGTGGCTGAAGTAAAGCAGCGGATACAGAAATTGAAGAGTGTGTATGAGAGAAAATGCAAAGGAAATAAACACAAGCCTTAGTGGAGAATCAAATGTGGTAAATGAAGGGCCAGGTGGAGGCGCAGTTAGCACCACAGTTAGTTCAACCAAGGATAACGATGGTGCCACCAGTAACCTACGGCACCAGAAGACGACGACTTGGAGGTGAAAACACATTTGAAATTTCTGATAGAATCTCTATTCAGAAATGTCTAATCGTCCATTAAGAGCAATATCCGAGTTCCTATTTTCTATGAAGCACTGTTGTAGGTCCTTCCAATAAGCAGATAAAAGGTCTGCAATTTGAGGGGCGCCTGGGTGCCTCAGTCATTAAGCCTCCGAGTCATGATTTCAGCTAACGTCATGACCTCAGGGTCCTGGGATTGAGCCCTGTGTTGGGCTCTATGCTCAGCAGGGAGTCTGCTGGAAGATTCTCTCTCTCTCCCTCTCCCTCTAATCCTCCCCCACTCATGCATTTGTGCATTCTCTCTCCCTAAAATAAACACATAAATCTTAAAAAAAGAAGAAAAAAAAAAGAGCCTGCAGTTTGAGTAAAAATCGGAGCTGAAGAGAGAGCTATATGGGAATTACCCACACAGACCTGATAGCTGACGCTTTAAGGAAACATGAGGATACTGAGACACATATGACAGTACACATGTCATTGGGATCTCTTTGTGTTTTTAGATAGAATTACTTTTCTAGGCCAGAGACAAAGGACGTTAGTTGCCTTCAGAAATATTTTCCACCAGGGCTACACTTGGCTTTTCGGGTGACTCTCTATCTAACGCATTTACCTATTAGCCTTCAGCTCGCACTGGGCTTGCATCCTCCTGCCTCACATTCCCTCCTCTGGCATGCAGCATCAGAAGCCCAGAGAAAAGTAAGTTTTACTGCCAGGGGGTGAGAAGTAGCTTTATGTATCTTTTCAAAAGCTATTACATTCTACCTAACTGCTTTTGGTATTTATAAATATTAATTGAATAACAGCCTTTCATTTAAAAAAAAATTAGAATGGGGGGTCCATTTTCAGCTCTCCACGTGATTGCTGGTGTCTCTGCAGGTAAAGGGAAGCAGCCAGGACATCAGCACCCACATGAGGCTGTTCAGGCAATACCGGACAGGACTCGGAAGGGGCACATGGAGTCTCTGAAGTGTGGCTTGAAAATCTATTCCCATATTGCCAAGTTTTGTTCACATGTAACATGTTAGATTTGCCTGCGAGTAATTGCACATGGGGACTCCAGTGGATAGAGGGGAAGAGGAAACAAGACTGCTGGCAAGATACTGGTGGCAGCTGGGTTGTGACCCAATGAGGGTTCATCCTAGTTCCTACTTTTGTTTGTGCTCACATTTTCCATAATAAAAGAGTACTTAAGGTTTTCATTTTAAATGCATGCCTAGAAGTGGATTCCGAGCTTTGGTGCCACACCCCCCTGAAAGAATCAGGAAGAGAGTGCAGAAAAGCCAGTGTTCCCCAGAGCTGCCTCCTAAGATGGTCTTTCCAGGGTACCTACTGCACAGGAGACTTCTGAGGGGAGACTGAGGAGGCACCTATACCCCCACATTCTCAAAAAGAATCATGATGAGATAACATGAGCACTGTACAAAAGGAAAATGGATCTAAAAGTGCACTGCAAATAGGAGGTCAATCTTCATTAGTTGGGGGACATGGCTGAATTTCTGAAAGATAAACAGAAGCATATTGAAGCTTAACCTGAGTGGAGGAAGGTGTAGGGGAGGGCTGCCATGGAAGGAGAAGCCACTCTTTGTCAAAGAAAGCTGGGGAGGTCTGGACTCCAAAAGCATAAGAAGGGGCAGACCATCAGTCAGGATAACTACACATCTGTACAGCACACTTGTCTACCCGTAACTCGGCAAAGAGAAGCTAACACTCATGGCATTGGCTCCAGAGGGAAGCAGGAGATCAGTCCTCTGAAGAACCAGACTAAGCTATCTAGGGCTAACTCCCCTGGCCCCCAGACACTGGATTTGCAGCCCCCGCTTTGAAAGAACAGCCCTCTTGGGGAGGCACAGCCCCACAATGCCAGGGGAAGCCCTTGCCAGATGCTCAGCTCTGAGGACATTAAGAAACGCCAGACCTTGTATAAAAAGATAAATGGAAACACACTGGAAAAATGATCTCAGAGAAAATAGAGATAATATAGGAAATAAAAAGATAACATTTTAAATGTAACTAATAACCTCAGAGAGATTTGAAAAGATAATTTGGCCATAAATTAGGAGAGGATACCATGAACAATAGAAATCCGAGAGAACTCAAAATGAACATTTTGATCATTAGAATGAAAAAATCAGAGGAAGACATGGAAGATAAAAGTGAGGCAGTCTCCCAAAACAGGGAACAAAATTGCAAAAACATGAAAACCTTATTCTAAGAGATCCAATATTCATGTAATCAAAGTTCCAGAGGTGAAACTAGGAAAAAAAAAAGATAATAATTTTCGGAAAATAAAAATAAAGTTTCCAAACGCTGAAAAAATAAAATCTTGTTTGAAAGAAAGCCACTGACCTTCAAAAAAAAAAAAAAAACACCCCAAAAACCTCATACAGTTGAAATGTTATTAACTCTATAATGTAAAAATAATGGTCTAGCTGATAGAAGTTGGGAAGAGAAAAACATAAATCTTATCTTATGGAATAAGGAGTCAAGAAACTGTTGGTTTGAAACCTCCACAGGAGCTTCCCTGATGTAACCTGAAGCCAGCCCTCCCAGGCCCAGAGGGCAAGGAGAGCTTGAAGGAAGAGACAGACCCCTTACATCCATAGATGGCAGGCTGAATGAGCAAGGGAACTTCCAAGACTTGTCTTGATTGGGGGAGGGGCAGCAAGCTCGCAGATCTATCTCCATCTCTGCCAGCCAGAAATTTAAGTTTATGCAGAGGTCTTAAGTGAGTTGCGTCATGTGTCATGTACCCAGTCCAGATGGTTTCAACAACACATTACTATCTCAAGGCTACATTCTTGGAGCAGCTTCTGGGAATGGGGCAGACAAGTCAGCACACATTCCAGGGACAGGGTAGGGGTTGGGGGGCCTCCAGTTGCTGGGGACCACCTAACTGGTCAGTTGGTGGGTTCATCTTCTTGATGATCTCCTCCAACAGAGACACTGCTTACATTTACTTGGTGTATCGAAAAGTAGACTTGAAAAAAAAAATAGACTTGAAATCATATAGGTAACCGGTAGAAGATCTAAAAATAAAAAGTAAGTAACAAATTGATAGGAGTAAAAGAAGAGAAACACACAGGCTTGGGTAAGCAGGCTATATATTCCTCATCTTTCACAGCAGGGTGGCCATACATATTGTCCGAAATCCATAAATCAAGGAATTGAAGTATAAAAGCACAATATTTTGAGTTATACGGATAACCGTGTGAAAACTAGAAATAGCCAGAAGAATTATTAATAGAAACAGAAACAGTGGGCATGTCCTCCTCAGTCCTCTCCAATGCTTTGTTCCACTTTTCAGACTGCTGATCTCCTCTTCCTCCTGGGGGCCCACATTGTGGCCGTTAGTAGCTCTGCCCACAGTCCTGGGGAGGTGATTGGAGGGGGTTACCTCTGGGGAATAAACCTGGGGATGGGGGTTTGGGAAGGGGTGGGAGAGCACAAAAAGATTTTACTTTATAACTAGATTTTATGTGCAAAATATAATATAGACATCCAATTTAAAAGGCAAAGCTCTCACCACTGGATCAAACATATCTGAGCTTATGAATCTTTTTCAGATATCTGAACACATCACTGACTTAGGCTATGGCATGCGGAGGCAGAATATCACCGTGATTCAAGAAAATGCTAAGCCCGTGACAGCCATGAGTACACAAACCACTGCAAATACTCACAGTGGAGACTGTTGGCAGTGGTTGTGGGCAAGTGTCACAGGTAGTGCAGTTGAATATTTGCTAGCATTTTTTGGTTGTTTGTTTCATGAATAATTTTTTATATTTGTGATGCATAAAAATAAATTGTGTTTTGAAAATAAAATGTGTACATCTTAACAGCAAACATCACCATAAAATATATAAATACATGAAAATACAGTGACAGCCTATTAGTGAGCAGAGAAAAATATACACATGCAAACAGAAACAGATTAATACATTAAAATACACTGACCTCCTATTACTGAGAAGAAATAATATATGCACATGCAAACAAACAGAGACTTTAGCGAAATTATACAACATATGCAGGAGACGACAATTAGCAGCTTATGATATACCAACGCTGAATTACCAAGACACATCTGAAGTAAGATTGCTAACCTTGAGCAATCAATGCTTTAAAGGCGCAATCTAAAATGTTAGTGAGAAGAGGAAAACAATAGTAATATTAATGTCAACATATTTGATTTTTCCAACACTGGAGCTATTGATTATTTCCCGCGGCACATGGCTTGGAAACAGCCATTTGTCTGATATAATTTTATTTCAGTTATTTTTCCCAACAGCTACTTTTTCAAACAGTGAGTACAAAATAAAATGGTATCTGAAAAGTTGGGCTGGCTTTCTTCCAGTGGGTTGTTGCAGACAAAAATCTCAAAATAGAAACCCATAAAGATCAATTTGGGCAGGCAAGGCCACTGATTTCAGAAAACCATACCTTAAATTTGGGCCAGTATCTATTCAAACATCTCTGAGTCCCTCTCGAATTGGCAACCCAAAGTCCACAAACACAGCTCCAGCTGTCCATAAAAGGGCTGCACACAGAGACTTACGACGAGCCCCCGAGAAGGCATTCCATTTGTCTGGGTCCACTAAGTTTCACTGGAGTCCAAGCAGCCTTTTGAAAGATAAATGCCTTATTTGAGATAGAGAGGCTGGCTGATGGAGGCTGATAGAGATGACAGATCTGGACCAGCTATCATTCCAGCATTAGAAACCATCAAAGTCTCACTAATCCTGACAGCTCTGAGCTACCCAGTGTCTGCCTCTCTCCCTCCCTCAACACAGTGGAGTTTCCAGCAGCCAACCGCCTACCATAGAAACTAGCAAGATCTGTCTTCTTGGTGCATCTCTCTCACTCTTCTCGAGGTCTGGAGCCCCACTTACCATTTGCATATTCTTGAGAACTTGTTATTTTAGAGCCATTGAAAGGTTAATATTCTTTCACCTGTTCAAAAGAATGCTGGTCTCCGTAATGCAGGCAGCCGGCAGCCCACACTGCTTATTTGCTGCCTATTTTAATAATAGAATCATGCCATAATGAAACCTTTTTAACATATGGTAATTTAATTGCAGAAACCCTGTCTGTTTCAACAAAAGACTTCTATAAGTAGCTTTAAAGATTAAGTTATGGGAGGCGACTCTCGCACTATCTCCCCGTGGATGTGTATTACACTGCATTACATCCCTGCCATTCTACATCAGCACAATGGCAGTCTCCGATCTCCTTAACTCAGCTCTGAAATTAAAACTTGGGTTTATAAACCAATGAATCATTCTGCACAGTTGAGGGAGTTAGCTTTCAACTAACACCAGAACTTAATATTCTAACTGTGTTGAGAGTCACAGGAGGGGGAATAGGAAGGATCTTCAAACAGATACAATGATCTATAATAATTATGTAATAACAATAGCCAAAATGTCTGCAGCTTCATGTGTGGGTCCTAAACTGCACTAAGTATTTGACTTTACCCATCAAGATAACTTGGGAGAAGGTCTTTATTGTCCTGGGTTTACAGGTCTGGTGTGGGCACTTGTGGAGTAGTCCCCCGCCCTCTTCCCCCTTATCAGCAGATTCACTCCCTAAGGTGTCAGTTACCTGAGGTCAGCCACAGCCAGGAAGCAAATGATCCTCTTTCTGACAACATCCGGTCAGCAACAGCCAACCACTATGTCACAATGCCCGTGTCATTCACCTCATTTCATCTCATCACATAGGCATTCTATCATCTCGCATCATCACGAGAAGAAGAAGGGTGAGTACTGTACAATAAGGTATTTTGGGAGAGACACATTCACATAACTTGCATTACAGATAATTTGTGTAATTAGTCTCTGTGATTATTGGGTTTTGTTGTTAATCTCCTGATGTACCTAATTTATACATTAAAATTTATCATAAGTGTGTATAGAAACAAACACAGCTTATATAAGGTTTGGAACAATCTGCTGTCCTAGGCATCCACTGGGTGCCTTAGAACACGTCCCTGAGGACAAGGGGAGGGGGACTACCGTATTAGTTTGCTAGGGCTACAGGAACAAAGGACCACAAGTTGGGAGGCTTAAATGACAGAAATCTAAAGTCTCAGTTCTGGAAGCTGAAAGTCTGAGATCAAGGTGTCAGTTGGGTTGGTTCCTTCTGCAAGGAAGAATCTACTCTGTGCTTCTCCCTTAACTTCTGGTGGTTTGCTGGCAATCTTTGGTGTCCCTGGGATTATAAAAGCATCGCCTCGATCTCTGCATTTATCTTCACATGACGTGTCCTCTGTGTGCATGACTGTGTCGAAATTTCCCCTTTTTATAAGGATGTCAGTCATATTAGACTAGGGTCAACCCTAATAACCTCATCTTAGCCAATTACATCAGCAAGGATCCTATTTCCAAGTAAGGTCAAATTTGTAGGTACTGGGGTGGGAGTAGGACTTCAACATATGAATCTGTAGGGGTTACAATTCAACCCTCGGACAAGCTCTGTTCTAGATTATGGAATGGCCATTCCCAGTCCTCACCTTTGCTTTTACGTGCTTTCCCTATGATTTGCCCTTGCTGATGTTCTCAAGTTCACTCTAGAAGTCCAGTCTTCTACCTGTACTTTAAACACACCAATGTCAAGTGAAGGGGTCTTTGTGGCTCTGAGTGAACCAGCCTAACTCACCAGAAGACTACGATTTTCTTGGAGTAGCCACAAAGCACCTATTCCCTTGAAATTTTGATCAAAGTAAGCAGCTGATCAAAGACGCTGAGAGTCCCAGCTCTCAAGCAGGTATTAACTGTCTCCTGCCTTCTCCCTAGCATGGGGTGTGAGCTGGCATTCCAGGTCATTTGTGGGAGGTCTGGTTATGAATACAGTATGTTCCAGGGGTTCCTTGTGATGACAGCATGCCCAGAGAGTTCCTTAAGATCCAACATGAGCTATAAAGTGTAATACACGAGGGGAACTGCACAAAGGAGACTGAGGATTTGAAGGAAGGTAGGCCAGCCCAGGAAGCAGGAGAGAGAAATTAATATGTAGAGAAGGAAGTAATCTACAAACAACGAGAAACAATGTATTTATTGCCTCTCATCCTCATGGTAATCTTGTAACAACTGTATTCTCCCTACAAACAGAGATGCCCTCATTTTTCCTTCCTTCCTAGAGCCTCTGAATGCATGAATGTTTGGACAAGTGCCTTACAGGGCAAGCAGCCTCTAGGGCATGTTTTGTGGTTTATTAACATCATTACCGAATCTCAACACAGAAATGCTAAAATCAAACAACAACCTTTATGGCTTTTTTTCTTGGACTGAAGGACCATCACTGGATGTCTCAAGGAAACAGAAAGCTTTAACTCTGCTATTATCCACAATGCATCAGTGAAACAATATTTGTATGGGGCTGCTTTATGCTACCTTTCCAAACCACCAGAGCTTGTTAGGGAAAATATTTTAAGGCGACAGCTCATTCCTCTATAACTAGTGGTCGCTATTCTGCTCAAAGTATCATGGCCTATCTTGAGTCCTTCACAGCATCACAAAAAGGAAAACGCTCAGCATTTAAGAGGATTGTTTTTTATTTCATTTCTTTTCAGCGTAACAGAATCCATAGTTTTACAACACACCCAGTGCTCCATGCAATGCGTGCCCTCCATAATACCTACCACCTGGCTCCCCCAACCTCCCCTTCCAGAAATGGTGAGATTGATTCTTCCTGACTTAACATGCCTAAATGATTTGCTTAGTTAGGATGGTGCAAAACACTGTGATCCCTGGGAAAGCTCAGAGTCATTCATTTCCAGGCCACTCTGGAAACATCATCCCATGCACTCTGTCACCCCTGACAGCACTAGATGCGCCTGCCTTAGGACTTGTGACTTGCCTCCTTGTCGCACTGAGCTCAGTCCTACTCGCTATTCCTTAAGAATGGATTGTTTAAATGGCTGATACCTTATGATTATAATTTGGCAGGGCACTGTTACCTTATTAATTAGGTGAGTGCTGTGTAATTTATTAGTGCAGGAGCTCTGGGTGTTTTCTTTACTTATAATTGCTCTGAGAACACCCAGGGAATCAAAAATTGGAGGGGTTGGGGAATTGCTGGCCCTGCCTGAGGGGAGAGAATGTAATAATCCCTTCTTGCTTATTCACACCAATCCTCTAGGTAGAACAGGCGACTAAAGGACAGGAGCTGGCACAGCAGCCCGCCCTACCTGATTGCCCCTTGCTGGCTCCCGCCCCGGTGGGCTCAGGGAACTCCAGGAAGCCATGCAGTGGAAGGAGTAATTGCCTTTGGTGGTACTAATTGACTTTTGAGCAGCCTGAGAGGTTCTGGGAAAAAGAGGTGCCTTGCCACCTTCACAACTTATCTCACTTGGGGAGAAGGGCTAAGTGGATTCAGACCCTGAAAAATCAAGCAAGTCTTATATTAAATGTTGACCTTTTATCTTGAAGGGGGGACTGCTGATAGCACACTTCTTTGCAAGGGACTCCAAAAGGAGTGGTCTTGAGCTTGTGGTCAAAGAGAATATGAGATGAGTGTGGGAGAAAGGCAGGGAGAAGAGAAACCAAGGATCCTGAAGGACATAGGAGAGCAGAGAGGTGGGCAGGGAAAAGACAGGATGTCTGGTGCCAGCAGGCACAAGGGGGCTCAAGGCTAGCTCACAGGGGGATTTTTCTTTAACTTGACCGAATTCAAATTTATTTCCCACACTGCTAACTTGGTCAATATCTGTAGTTACATAGGAGAATATCTGCTCTTAGCTGTAGGAAATGAATTCAGGCCACACCAATATCTGTTTGACCTAAATATGGCTTCCATATTTGTAGCTATTTTCTAGAAGGGTGATGAAAATCTATTCTTAAGGCTCTAGGTGTGGAGTCAGTCTTATTTGCATTATTATAAAAAAATATTCCTGGGCTCCTGGGTGGCTCAGTCAGTTAAGTGTCTGCCTTCAGCTCAGGTCATGATCCCAGCAGCCAAGGATGCCCTGCCTTGGGCTCCCTGCTCAGGGGAGGGTCTGCATTTCCCTTTCTCTCTCCCTCTGCCTCTCCCCATGCTTGCACTCAGGCTCTCATCCTCTCCCTCTCAAGTAAATAAAATCTTGAAGGAAGGAAGGAAGGGAGGAAATAAATAAATAAATAAATAAATAAATAAATTTAAAAATAAAAAATATTCCCCTTAATGCTTTTGCATACCTGCAATAGGCCAACTTCTGCATTCTTATTTACAGCCACTAAAAACACAGCAAAACACTGTATAGGATAGAGGCTAAATGCTTCGATTTTGTAATCAGACAGACTAGATCACTGTGTCTGTGAGTATGAGCAGAATTGGGAATTTGTGAAGGATCAAGAAAATTAAGAAAGCAGATAGCATAATGTTTGACACATAGTAACCAAGTCCTTAAAGAATACCTAGGGATAGCCTCTTTATCAGAAGCCAAAGGGTAGATGGATAATGTACAGGGCAGACTGAAGGTACAGAAATCCTTACCTGAGCACCTAGAAAGCTGAGCTTTTCTGTAAACTTGCTTCTCTGCCCAATCCTCATTTCCCCAACACAAACCTGGAAATGTAAATGAGCCCCAGGAGTAAAAATGAAGCAATAAATCCACCCCAGATCATCACTGGGTCATGTAAGGAGTGGGAGGGGGAATCCTAGAAATCTTTTCCAGGCAATTTCTAAAACCAAAGGAATTCAAGTTAGAGGATCAACAGGGCCCAAGTCCAGGTGATGGAAGCTTTCCCTGCTCCGAATTCTGCAACAACCAAAAAGGAATGAGAGAGGGGGAAAAGAACTGGGAATCAAGAAACAGCAGAACAACAGAAGCTGTGGACCTCTCCCCCCTGGGGTTTCCCTTCCAATCTTGTCCTGATGTATTTGTCAGAGATTATTTGGAAGAGTTACCCAAAAGGAGTCTCCTGTTTCAAATGATGTAGTTTTTTCTAGCCTTTGCCAGAGATTCCTCTCTCCAAAGCCATTACAGAATTTCTACATTTGGGGCTGATTTGATAGTTTCTAAATTAACAATAGCTCATAAGGGGCTATGACTTTTCTGATCTTTTCTCTATTACATAATTGTTTCACTGTCTCACCCTCCAGAATAGCTCTGCCTTCTGATGTTTCAACATCCTCTCAGTGATAGAGTTACAGGGTACTGAGCGGATCGGAGATTAAGTAGCAAGAGGGAAGCAATGAGATTTCAGATGAGATTGGAAAATAGATGGAAAGCTGATCTGAGAAAGTTGATGAAGGGAAGCCAGGGGCTAATAAAGGAGGTCCAGCAAGAAGGAGACTGGTCAGAAAAGAGAAAAGGGTTGTTTTAGCACCAGTGGGGGCAAGAAATAGAAAAAGCAAAAGTCACTTGGCCTCATTCCTTAAATTACCTTCCAACTTTGTGATTCTCAAAGCAAGTTAATATGCAAACCCCTGTGTCCTTTCATTTATTCAATAAATTGATATTGAATGCCTGCTGTGTGCCAGTCACAGTTCTCAGTGCTAGGAACCTAACAGTAAATACAGTAGACAAAAATCTTATCCCCATGGTGCTTAAATTCTAGGGGGGAGGCAGACAATAATAAATAAACATAGAAGATCAGTAATGACAAGCACTGTGATGAAAAACAAAGTGGGGGGATGAGGTCACAAAATGATAAACAGTGACAGTTTAAATATGATGGTCAAGGAAGTCTTTGGGGGAACTGACAACTAAGCAGAGACTGGAAAGAAGAAAGCCTTTGGGGGAGGAGCCTTTCAGGTAGAAAGAATGGAAAATGCAAAACCCCTGAGGTTGAAACTTGACTGCATGTCAGAATCACAGCCTGCAGGCACTGGGATGACCAATCAAGCCAGAGGGAAAGGGGCAGATGGGATAAGAGGTAACAGCAGCACATCACACAGGACCTGTAAGCTAAGGATAAGACCGGATTTTAGTCATACTTGTTGAAAACACCCCTGTGAGACAGAACAGCTTGATAGCTGAGGAAACAGAAGGGCAACTTGAATTCAGGTCTCCGTTACTACAAGCTGGGAGAGTTAGCAGGCAAGACAAGAAGAGATGGTGGTTGGGAATGCTACCAAATGAGCTGAAGAAAAATGTAATTTGAGGAACGTACCCTAATTTAGGAAGGAAAAAAACCAAGATCATTTCTATATTCCCCACGGCCACCGTTATGCATGAAATTCCACCATTATTTATTTATTCTTTGAACGTTGCAAGGTTTTCCCTACACATGATATAGAGTATTCGTTACCAACGATCAGAGAAAGTCCTCAACTAAAATGGAACACAAAACAGTAAAATATCAGGAAGGAGTCGGGTAGTGCTGAAAATAAAGTGCACAAGAGGTAAACATCTCCTAACGAAATATTCTGAGCATGCATTGTTGTAGGTCACAGGATTGTTTGGGCAATAATTACCAAGGTGGCTCTTTGTCTTTCTTCATCAAAGAGAGATTTGGTCCATAGTAATGACATACTACAGATAGTGGCTATGCCATACATGATGCCAATGATGCTCCTGTATTTGAGTGTTTATACTTATTAACTTATTTCATCCCTTTAGAGAACCACGATTCATCTCAGTTTTACAGAGGAGGAAACTGAGACACAGAGAAGTTACTAGCAAATTGACTTGTTGTCCAGCTAGTAAATAATAATGTCACGTTTCAAAGCCAGGCTGAATTCCTGATTCTAAAACCCATACCATAAACCATCATGCTATGCTGTTTGTAACTCTATTGAATTGCAATGGTAAGTAAATGTACTTTTTTCCCCTTGGAAACAAAACATTGTATTAATGCAGTTTGACTAATGGATGATGTAAACTGGGGGTCAGCACACTTTCAGCTTCTTATAAAGGACTATATAATAAATATTTTAGGCTTGCAGGGCCTTACCATCTCTATCACAACTACTCAACTCTGCCACGGGAGCATGAAAATAACCAGACAATACAAAAATGAATAATCATGGCTGGTGGCCAATAAAACTTTATTTACAAAACAGGTGGGGGCCAATCTGTCTCCGAGGTCTTAGTTTGCTGACGCTTTTACATAAGTAATTTCAGAGAGAGACACACATCTCCCCAACATATTACAGTCATAAACATGTTGTGCCTAAATCAGAAAGTTCAGACATGAAACATCAGAGATTCTATGAATTGAAGATTTCAGATGACACCTGACTGTGCTACATCATCTCATTTCAATTGCCACTCAGTATCCTAGAGAAATGTTATCTGATAGCTCAGGAGGACAGCATAACCATGCTGATCACAGACATGTTAGAGAAAAGATATGTCTTTAAAAATAAACACTACATATTGCCCAACAAAACAGCAAAATCTTTGCCTCTCCATATCTTCACTCAGTTTTCCCAAGATCACATGTTGTCCTCTGGAAGTAATCCCATCTTCCAAAGCTCAACTCCCTTCAAAACTCCAGTCCTTGGCCTGACTAAGCCATGCTCTCTTAGCTCTATAAAAGATCTTTCCCTGATACAAAAGAAAAATTTCCTTGGACACTTATTAAAAACAGCAAGGAAGACTTCACTCAAGACTATTAAGTAGGGGCTTGCAAACAGAGAGATTAAACTCAACTTTGCTAAAACAAAAGGAGAGAGGTGTTTTAAACACTGGTGTGAGCTGGAGGAGAAGTGCAAGACACTGGGCATTGGTTGCTCACTGTCCCTTACCAAAGTCAGACTTTTATCCTCACACAGAGACGGGGAGATAGGTGCCCTACTTTTCCTGATTATTACATTTCAAAGGGATGGCTCCCAGGTCTTTGAGAAAAACATTCCTGCCTTGTAGAAAATTTACAATTCAAAGGGGCAAAGAAATAATTTTCAATTGCATGTATTCTAAAGTATATTTTCCCAGATTTTAATATATACTACAAAGTGATAGTCATCAAAACAGCATAGTACTGACACAAAAAGAGACACATAGATCAATAGAACAGAAATAAATCCATGTTTATATGGCCAATTAATCTACAACAAAGGAGGTGAGAATACACAATGGGGAAAAGACAGTCTCTTCAACAAATGGTGTTGGAAAAACTCAGTAGCTGAGTGCAAAAGAATGAAAGCAGGCAAATTTCTTAGACCATACACAAAAACTCAAAATGGATTAAATCCTGAAATGTGAGACCAGAAACCACAAAACTCCTGAAAGAAAACAGAGGCAATAATATCTTGGACATTGACCTCAGCAACATTTTTCTAGATATGTCTTCTCAAGCAAGAAAAACAAGAGCAAAATTAAACTATTTGGGACTGCACCAAAATAAAAAGCCTTTGAATAGTGAAGGAAACCACTGATGAAACAAAAAGGTAACCTACTAAATGGGAGAAGATATTTGCAAATGCTATATATTATAAGGAATTAAAACTCAAAATACATAAAGAACTCATACAACTCAACACTAAACAAACAAACAAAAAAACTCAAAAATAGTCTGATTAAAAATGGGTAGAGGACCTGAATAGACATTTTCCAAAGAAGACATACAGATGGCCAACAATCACATGAAAGATACTCGGCATCACTCAACATCAGGGAAATGCAAATCAAAACCACAGTGACATATTACCTTACAGCTGTCAGAACAGCTAATATCAAAAAGATAAAAACTAATAAACATTGGCAAGTATGTAGAGAAAAGAGAATTCTTGTACACTGTTGGTGGGATGTAAATTGGTGCAACTGGAAAACTGGAAACTGGAAAACAGTATGGAGGTTCCTCAAAAAATTAAAAATGGAGCTAGCACATGATCCAGTAATTCCACCACTGGGTATTTACCCAAAGTAAACAAAGACACTAATTCAAAAAGATACACACACCTCTATGTTTACTGCATTATTGTTTATAATAGCCCAGATACAGAATCAACCTAAGTGACCATCAATAGATGAATAGCTGAATGGATAAAGGAAATGTCACACACATACACACACACACACACACACACACATACACACAAAACACAGTGGAATATTACTCAGTCATAGAAAAGATTGAGATCTGGCCATTTGTGACACCATGGATGGACCTAGAGTGTATAACGCTAAGTGAAATAAGTTAGAGAAACACATGTATCATATCAAGTCAATGTTTTACACCTCAAAAGTAGGGTCAAAATTATACTAGCATGAGAAACAATAAGGTCAAGATGAGCAACTGAATTCTGATGAACAACGGTAGATGTGTATTTTCTTAAATTTGAGATGTGGGTCAGATGAATTTGGCCTGTCAATAGAGTTTCTCTGTCTCCTTGGTAGAGGGCTATGAATGCATCATGTAAAATTCTATATAAATTAACTTTTCTGTCCTAACTTTGGATTTACCTTCTTGCTCTAAAACTCTCTAAAAATTGCCATCTCAAACAATAGCCAAGGCACAACCCTCTTTGTTATGGTGAAAATCAAAGAATTCTTCACCAACATGTCAGATTGTTCATGTGTTAATGACATTGAGTGTTCAACATTATCATCAAGACTTCACATCAAAAACAAAAGACCAAAAACATCTATGTCACTTGGGCTCTTTTCCGCAAAGCTGGAATGTCATTAACTAACATGTTCTGGGTTGGTGCTAAAAGTATGCATTTCTCAGTGTCTGTCTTTATGAGGCACAGACCCTCCATCCATGAACCAGAATGCAGTTCTCAGGTTGGAATCCCAAAGATTCTGCAGAAAAATCATATAACAGCATTATGACTTACAAAGTAAAGATAATAGCCTTTGTTTATACCAGAAGAAATTCTAAATTAGGAGCATTAGCACTTCTGAAGTTAATGAATTTGAGGGTCAAGGACCAGAGGCTAAATGATATGATTTAGCTGACAGTCGTCCACTGTATACAGTTATGCTGAATTGCTTCTTTCCCAGGGTATATTCAAGCATTTGCTAGAATCTCTAAAATAGGATGCTATACCTAAAAAATGCATTTGCCTATGGCCACAGCCTAGCAAACTTTTACTGAGTGCCTTTCCTTTCCCATCATTACCGATTACCTAGACACATGTGTTTAGAGAGGAGCACTCTCATTTGTAATTATCTTGCTCCTTCTGCTTAATTCAGTTGGAAGCATCAATTCAAATTTTGTGACATCACAATTTCACCAGAATGAAAGGAAATGTCATATCTCAAGCTGTGGGTTGCAACATCAGTGAATGAATCAGACAGCAGGGGAAGGCTTAATTTTAAAAAGGAATTTTTATTTACACCAAAAAAAAAAAAATCCTGTGTAATCAAATGGAAAAGAAAAGACATAGGCCATTCTGAAAGGATTTTTGGATTGGCACAAAGTCTGACCATTGTTTACTTGAACAATCTGGAAATTCATAGAGTTTTGCCAGGAGCCATTTTATATTTCCATTTCAAGAATTACAAACTAATAAAATCATAGACGCAGAACAGATCGTAGAGGTCATCCAATGTAAGTCTCTGATTTTCTGCATGAGAAAGTGGAGGTCTAGAGAAGCTAAGTGACTTCCCCAGAGGCCCACAAACAACAGAGCCAGACCAAAACAAGGGCTCCTACTTACTCATTCCAGGAGTATTTGGAAACTTCCACTTTACCTGGATGTGCAAATTCCTGGAATGAGAATCCAGAACACCTTTGTACTGGAGATTCTGGTGGCTTAGACAAGAGGCTAATAAAATCCACAGTAAATAAAAAACAAATTGTTATTGTTGTATTATTTATTTATTTATTTATTTATTATTTTTCTTTTTTTAAGATTTTATTTATTTGACAGAGATCACAAGTAGGCAGAGAGGCAGGCAGGGAGAGAGGAAGGGAAGCAGGCTCCCTGCTGAGCAGAGAGCCCGATGCGGGGCTCGATCCCAGGACCCTGGGACCATGACCTGAGCCGAAGGCAGAGGCTTTAACCCACTGAGCCACCCAGGCGCCCCTTGTTGTATTTTTTAAAGTACAAATGTTTTCATACATGCATTGTTCACATGCTCTGCATGAAATCTCAGTAGTTGTAAATTTACATTTCTGTGGGATAGCCCTTTGAATAAAACCCTAACATATCTGGAAGTGACTTGGGTAATTTTCTCGAAAGGACAATTTGCCCAACTCAGCTGACATTTCTCAGAATGCTGTTCTACTGCTGGGCTGGGTTTTGACAAGCGTGCTCTAATGCTCAAGCCACAGCTTCCAATGATTGCAACGGTATTGTCTACAAAATGGATGTCTTTGAGTACAAAGGGGAAGCTTTCCTGGTAGCTCCTTAAGACTTCATGTTTTCCATAGGATAGTGGACAGGACTATTATATATACTGTGATAGGTCCCCTTTCCTCTACAAAGATAAGCCAAAGTCTCTCCTCACCCTTATTTTTAGGCTCCTGATGTGTGCAAGTGTCAGCAGCTCTGATTTAAAGACAGAAGCCATAGGTTAATCTTCAGCTCCTGTCTGTCCTTTCCTTCCAGTGAATAAGTAGCCAAATCCTGCTTGATCGCAAAGTAAAGCATTCCTTTCTTAGCTCTTTCTACAACTTTTTTCTTTCCTTTTTTTTTGTTTTTTAAGATTTTATTTATTTATTTGACAGAGAGATAGGAGGGAGAGCACAAGCAGGCAGAGGGAGAGGGAGAAGCAGGCTCTCCACCAAGCAGGGAGCCCGATGCAGGGCTCCATCCCAGGACCCTGGGATCATGACCTGAGCCGAAGACAGTCCCTTAACCCACTGAGTCACCCAGGCGCCCCTCTACAGCCAGTCTTCTAAGTGGAATATTCAGAATCCAAGAACACTATGATCCCAATATCTCTTCTCTGCTGTCCCATGCAGACATCACAGTCTAAAGTCCACCCATTATAGATGCACAAGCTCCAAGGGGCCAGAGGGCTCTAAAGGTTAAATGCCCAACCATTCAGCTACCACAAGACTTCCAACTTGAGGCATTTGCCACACATCCCTCCAACTTTGCTTGTCTTCCTCAAATATAGCTTTGAAAAGTCCCAAGATCAAGGCTTTTAATGTAGGGTCCAAACCTTTCGCCCAATTTCTAGTTCACCCCACCTTTTCTTCTAGCTTCCAACCTAGCCTATTCAGCAAAGCTTTTTTCCAACCAGTTTTGTGAGACACTAATTCATTTTTATCCCTCAGCCTGACAATCTACCTTCCACCTGCATAACTAGTAAAATCTTGTCTCCACTCATACCCCATTGGTCCATTTAACATTTCACCTCCTTGTGTATACGCCCTATAAGTGTGATTCATGTTACAGTTTGGCATTGTAGCCTATCAGAGCAGAAGTTCCCAAATACTAATCACAAAAGTTATCAGGAAGATAAATGAAAAAAAAAAAAAGTCAAGGGCAATATTGAGTTTTTCATAAAGTTAGATGTATCTGAAGAACTAGTGTTTGGTCTGAGATTAAATGCTTCTTACATTTTACGAATTCTCATAATTTTATAATTCCTGAAATTTCTTTTATAAAATGATGGTCATATGCAACCCTCTGTAAACCCAGTAAAAGAACTGTCTATCTGTGAAGAAGATACAAAATAAATCTATAATTCTCTTTTGGCTATGCATGCCCAGAACAGCACTACTATAAATGTTCAGAAATAAAATTGGATAATTTAAGAAAGCATTGGTAGTCATTATTGCTGCTCAACAAATGTTGGCTATTCTCCTAGACGTGTGATAGAATTGCATCTTCTTACCCTTTAAAATTATATGTGCCCATGTGGCTTTCTTTGGCTAATAAAATGTTAGCAGAAGGGATGTATCTCACTTCTGAGTGGAAGCTCTAAGAGCCGGGCATAATTTTACCACTTCCTCTTTCCCTTTTCCACAGGAACTGGCCACATAGAGCGTGGTTCGAGGTGAGGATGACAGAGATCAGTTATCCCAGCCAATCCACGTTGCGTCGGCAAGAAGTAAACCTGTTGGTTTAAGCTACTTAGAGCCTGACAAGTATAAATGCACTGCGAATGAGTTAGAAAAAGCGTACCAATGAAAGATATTATAATTATTTTCCTGAAAATTGAATGCTAGGAAACAGACTCAAAAGAAAATTAGAAGCAAGTGAGGAGTTCATCTTAAGTGAGAGCCTTTCACGTTATTCTCCCAAGTGGGAGATCTGACTGACTATTGGCAGATCAATTAGCACTACAACAGGGGTGAACACTGTGGAGGGGTGGGATGGAATTACACCATCCATATCAGAGCTGTTTGATCTATTCAAAATGAGATGTTATCTGAACCTCCTTCTTCCTGTGAGTCTAAGAAAACTAAATCAGGAGAAAAATAGCTTTATTTGCTCCGATGGTTAAGGCTTAAGTGGTATACAACACAGAATTGTTGGCACAAAGATTTGCATTGCCCTCGGTTCCCATCTAAGCAGAGAAATCCCAAATTTATTCCCTTACCTGCTGGCCCTTGTGCCAAAACATATGCCCTGAACTTCATAGCAAAATGAAAATATTTTCGTGAAGTTTGAGGTCCCTTTATACCCCAGGCTTAAAGGAGAGTTCGAGACAGTAGCTGTGGGCAGGGGAAGGCAAAGCAGACAAAAAAAAAAAATCTCTCCAGCCCATATCTGCTGTAGGCGCCGCCTTCCCCATAGCTGCATGGTCAAAAATATTGCCTCCATCTGTCATTTCACGAAGGCAGTTTGTTGGGTGAAGGGATGCTTATCTTTTGGACCCAGGCAGCTTCAAACTGCTCTACCCGAGCTACTGTCCAAGGGATTCCCCAAATAGATAGATTTGTAAATGCAGGAGGCCACTGGCCAGGGCCTCTGCATTTGTTTCTGCTCTAACATCTCAGACACCAGTGTTTTTAAGCATTCATGAATACGCAACACCAATTTCGTTGAAACTGTAACCATTATTTCCTTGTTATGAACTGCTCAAAAATCCTCATGCACTTTTCACCAGAACAAGCTTAGCACAATTATGAGATGAGTGGATGGCCAAGGCCCAACGAGACAGAGTTAATGAAATTGTCATTGATGTGAGTGGCAGCTCCATCTTGTGCTTCGTGGTTAGCATATGAAGAGCAAAAGCAAGGGGAGCCTGTTAGGCTTTAAGTGCTGAGCAATGGTATGTCCAGCCTGAGCAGGCACATCCATGTAGACTCCCGGGGAGATAAATGGAATTCACACAAGAATAAATCATCAGGAGAGAGTATAGCCTAGAAGTACGAGTGGTGCAGGAGGCCGGGGTCCCAGGCACAACTCTGTTACAGAGCAGCCGGGTGACCTTGAGAAGGTCATGTGATTTCTGGGTCTGCTTCTTTCTCAGGAAAATAAGGAGATTGGACCAGATGATTGCCAAGGCCCCTTCCTTTTCTCACAGTCTATGATTCTCTGTGAAGTGGTTGTTGGATTAGGCTGTATGAAGAAGCATTAAAATGGCTACTGTTCTTCTGAATTAACGAAAAGTCCCAACCTAATGGGATGAGTACCTTCACATCAATGCAGTCCTCACTCCCATCCTCTATGAAGATTGGGGTCTGGAGGGAGTTTTTTGTTAGAATCCAGGACAATGTGATAACCCAAAAGTCATTTGGCTTGGCAGGCTCTCTTGGCTTCAGGCATTATTCTTGGTCTAAAAAAAATTACCCACAGTCCCCTCAATTCTTCTCAGAGTCAGGATCCTCTTTCATCTTCCATCTCTGGTTCCATGGCATTACTAGCTCTTTACCTATGCTTGAATTTCTACTGGGCCTAAGATGACCTACAGTCATTATTAGCATGACCCTTGATAGCTCTACAAGTTCCAACTTTGCTTTCCTGTGGCCTTCTCACCATAGCCAGCTCTATCTGCACCTCTGAGGGGTCCTAGCTCTTTTGACTCTAAGTTATAAACTCTTTCTCTCAGAGCATGCCAGCTCTTTGTAGGTCCCAGAGCCCATCGTCCAATTGTTCTGTCTGGTAGCCAGCAAAGATTTCTCTGTGGTCCCAGCTAGACTACAGACTAGATCTGGATCTAGAACCAGCTCTCAGAAACTGACATGAAATGTACCAAGGAAAGAGTCCTGCCAGTGGTGCTACCATCTCTCTTCCATAGGCCCTAATCCTAACTATGTCTTGAAGTGGAGTTGATGCCCTTGGTTTTCCCCTATATTCATTTTTCACCCAGGGTTCATTCTTGACCATTCCAGAGAACCTTCTCCAGAAATTTGAGGGAGGCACTTCTCTCCCATCTTTGGTGTAAGATACTTCAACCCCAGATCCAGATCTTATCTTTAGACCTCACGCAATTATCATTTCTGGTGGCCTGAGGTGACATCTCAGAGTTCTTGTGTTGATGAGTCAATTATACATCACCAGAGCCTTCTGTCAAAAACACAGAAAACTACAATGTAACTTCATCGATACAAAGAGTCAGATGTGTGGCATAGATTATAGACATCATTAATACTTTTTCAGATTAGAAATAACTCGAAAGCTGAAGCCACTCTGTTATCCTCCCAACTAGATTATTGAGGGGGAGAGTAAGAAAACATGTGTATTATGTTTCTAGACTATTCCAGGAATTGTGCTAATTTTTATCGCATTTACTTCTTACAGTACTACCAGGAGAGAGGCATCATTAGTGTGACTACAGATAAGAAAATAAAGGTTGAAAAATGTAAATACCTTAGTCTATGTCACTTGGATAATAAGTAGCAAGGTAAATCTTTAAATAGAAGGTCTTTTTGATTCATGAAGTTAAGTCCATTCTACTAGTATCCTTCAAAGCCTGGGTCATGAGCTTCCTGAATCAGATTCTTCTGGTATACCTCTTAAAATGTAGGTTCTAGGGCCTCTTCCGAGACCTGTAGAATCATAGCCTCCAGGCATGGTTCCTATTTGACGATCTCTGCAGGAGACTCAAATATACTGAAGTTTATTTACCAGCACTCTATAGCATGTTGGCACCCTCTAAAGTCAAAGGCTGTGTCTCATAAATCTTCTATATCCCTGGCAGCATCAACCACAGAATTGGGCACCTGGTAGGTATGTAATTAAATTCATGTACAAACAAATTTGTTCAGATGCAGCCTTTTTCTTCAACTGAGCAACACGTCTGTGTACAGGTTAAGGTGACAAGAGCCTTCATCACACAAACACAGTGCTACAAATTCAAATTCAAAGTTAGACATGTGGGAGGAAAATAGTCAAGGAAAGTCCCAGGGCTTTCTCACTTTGGTTCCCTCCCCTGCTCCCACACTGGTCCCTGGCAGGAGGTGGAGAGGGAGGGATGGGGAGACAGGGAGAGGGTACTTTTTTTTTTTTTTAAAGATTTTATTTATTTATTTGGGAGAGAGAGCATGTGCAAGTCATGAGCAGGGGGGAAGGGACGGAGAGCGAGGGAGAAGCAGACTCCCTGCTGAGCAGAGAGCCCGATGTGGGGCTTGATCCCAGGACCCTGGAATCATGACCTGAACCAAAGGGGTGCAGTGGGAAACAGGGAGGGGGTACTTCCTGAACCCCTCTGGGTCAAAATTTCTCAGCTCCCATACTAAAAGAAAACTTCCGAAACTTGCTCAAAATTCAAGGAGTAACTTGATCAAATACTACATAAAGGTGCAAAGAAAATACCAAAAGTTCAAACAAAATGAAAACAGACTCATACCTAAAAAACCTATGTTAACAATGCCATTGGCCTTGAGATTTCCTAACACAGGGACACAGCGAAGGGCTTACTGAGTCCAAACCCCCCTCTGGAAAGTTACTGCATCTCTGCCCCCAGGGACTCGTCTAACCACAAGGAGCCCTCCTTCCTCTCTCAGTTCTTTGTTTCTATATGAATTGAAGGTCAACTGAATTTTTTTCCCCAAGTAAATTCTTATTCTCTCACGTGGAAAAGAGAAGGGTAGGAAAGCAGTTTGTTCAATGCGTGCCTCCTATTCCAACAAGAAAACAAACAGACCACCTGAGCTCTGCTGGGGCAGGAATGTAAAGGCCAAGTCCGCCCCATCTCCTAAAACCAGAGCGCCCGCGAGAGGGCAAAGCACTGATTTTCTCTTGCAAGCAGTGTTTAAATTTACATGTCAGCACGGCCTAAGTAATATATTCAATTAAAATTCAGCCTGATTATTTATTGATTTTGCATTTTCCTGCCCTGCTACTGTCTGGGCAATTTTCTAACCACTCTCAAAATACCTCTCGTGCTTCCTGGGAGAAGGCTGATACACGCCAGGAATTCCCAAACAAGAACTGAAGTAGAAAGCTAATTATTTCAAGCATGCCTCTGCTACCACAGCAGGTCTTTATGGGTTCAAGAGGTGTCTTAGGTCTGCTACAAAGGCCAGATTTCAATTTGGGTAATTAGACTTTGCCCTACCCTTGAGACTTCCCCTGACACAGTTTCCTTCCTTTCCTTCCTGTGTCTCTACACATCTGGGTTTTTTTTGGTTTTGGTTTTGGTTTTGGTTTTTTTAATCTTGGTTTCTCACACTCTAGTAGTCTTTTTTTGAGTAGATGCTTCTGACTGCGTACTCCTGGGTTTTTCTTGTCAACAGGACCGGAGACAACTGTTTTGAATCCCTCAGGCTCTATATTAATGTGGCCAGCCCCAAAAAGCCTTCCCAAGCCCACTTCTCGGCAGAATTCCTCATACATTTTCTTCCCTCCATCCTTTTATATCATTCTCTTATTAACACACCTATTTCATTCAACCCCATTCGATAGTCAGTTGTATGCATGTCTTTCTTCCCCACTGGAACGTAGACCCTTTAAGACCAGAAACACATCAGACTTTTCAATATCCCCCATTGCGCCAAAGTAGAGGAGGGGGGAAGAAAGCCAACATTTAGTAAAGCTTCTCAGATACTTGGCAAGGTCAATAATATAATCTTACCAAGTCTCCAAAACAACAACTGATCCCTGTTTCATGGGGGAAATTAAAAAAAAACAGATATTAAACAAGGTGCCATAGGCTACTAAAGGCAGCAGGGCTGGTAGGTGCTAGAAAGGAGCCGGGTTTCCAGGACTTTTGGAGCCCTGGCTCATTTCACAGCCCAGCATCACTCCTCTAATCTTCCCCAGAGCCTAACTATGAGGAGCTCTCCAGGTTGTTGATGAACAGGTGAACAAGAACATCTACCTAATATCTTTCTGCACCTGATGCCTTTCCCCACCTATGTCTGGGCTGATGGCCAAGTCCACCAGCTATCTGTGAAGCTTGAGGGGGCCCTCCTTGTATGTTCCCTGCCCCCACCCCTATCTAATAAGGCTTCAATAGAATCCTATCAATTTCACCCACAGTTTTGATGTCTTTGTTTTGTTTTGGGGGATTTTTTTTTGAGAGAGCGCACGCGAGTGGTGAGGATAGGGACAGAGAGG
This sequence comes from Mellivora capensis, assembly GCA_004024625.1. NCBI lineage: Eukaryota > Metazoa > Chordata > Mammalia > Carnivora > Mustelidae > Mellivora > Mellivora capensis. The sequence goes on from PISX010001790.1 coordinate 131,568, forward strand.
GAGAATCCACACTGACCACCGTTATGACTCTGAGATCATGACCTGAGCTGGAAACAAGAGTCAGATGCTTAACAGGCTGAGCCACCCAGGTGCCCCTCACCCACAGTTACTTTAAGGAGCTCTAAACAATGATATAACTCCCCTCTCACACTCCCTCCTTACGACTACATGATTGGTTTTGAAATAAGGTATCAGACCCACTTTTGGATCATGTAGATTTTTCTTTCCCCCTATTTTTAGGGTTCCCAGAGCAAAATCACAATGTCGAAATAAACAATAGGGAATCCATTATGTGTAAAACAATGGCTCGTCCTCTATTAGGAGTGGCGCGTGTGCCTGACCACCCATGATGATGAGCGAACCCCACAAACATACCTTCCTCCCCAACTAGCACACCTCAGGCGTCTGAAGTCCAGCTGAAGGTGTGACTCGGGGGTCCAGCTGGACTGATTAGGTGCTTCACTCTCAGCCCCCGCTGCTCTGAAGAGGGCCTTGGCTCCAGCAGAGCTTCCCGCCCCTGCCAGATCCACGACCGCTCACTAAAGCGGCTGCTCTCCCTCCTCGCTGACCACCTAGCTAGTGAGGGGTGGATGCATGCCGCACACACCACATCAAAAAGCAGAAAGTGTGAGTGCTGTCTGCCATGTGCTCGTCCACAGGAACGATCTAAGAAATGGTGTAGCAAGTAAATACCAAAGAGGCAGGGGCAACAAGGAGACCATGGCCCTCTTTGGGCAAGATTCTTCTCCAAAGCCATTAATTCATCTAGTTGAGGAGAAGGGAATCCAGAGGCTCTATTTCAAGTTAGACAAAGACTAGAGATATTAGAAACATTCCTTATGTCTTTTGAATTCAGATCCCATATTATCTGAATCTCATATTGAATATTACCTTTATTGATACTATTGTCCAGTATTATCCCTGGAATCTTTTCCCTACAAACCAAGATCTCTAGTCTCTTACTGGGTGACAAGTCAAAGGGTCTCTCTGTAACAGCAAAAGAATATCTCTCGGCCTATCCTAACTGCTGGAGTTTACTTTGGATTTCCCTCCATCATTGCATGAAAGAGCATCCTTCCTGGTGGCCAGAAAATGAGATTGATAATTCCAATCCACTTTTAGGAGGGAAAAGCCCTGGTTAAAGAAAAAAACGGACAGGTGTTGGGGTACTATGAAGTATGCATGTCAGAGAGGTCAACAGGAATCCTGGACTTAGGTTGTCTTATGGTTCTCTTCAGATATGATTTTATCTTTTTTTGCCACCCAAACTTAGTATTTCTGTTTCTAAAAACCCGGCTGGTGGGCTGTTGTTGGTTTGTATTAATTTGGAAGTATTTAAACCAATAACCCAAAGTCAGTGGTTCTGAAATTCCCTTTTGTACTGCTCCTGTGAGGTATGAGATTTGGAAGTTCATTGTTGGACATCACCATCAGGGAAACAGAAGTATGTTGGAGAAGCAAACGTATGTTGGAGGGAGGAGTTATAGAATGACCCCCTACCATCTGAGAAAAAGAGGCCAAAAGATATAGGAAGCCATAAGAAGCAAAATGACAGGTCAGAGAGCAAAGGGTGGGACCCAGTATAGACAGTCAATCCCTATTTCATTTGGAAGAGCCTCCTGTTTTCCGTCTTTGGTGTTGGTGGCTGGGTGGAAGTGTCTGGCTAAAAGGACTCAGAAACCGTCTGGGAGAAAGAGTGTTTCTCATTCCATAGCAAGCATTCAGATAGCTGCATCTATAAATGTAAACGAAGAGACTTAGATTCTTCCCTTATATGGAAAGACTGGCATTGGTGATCAGCATATTAATAATGGCACAAACTCTGTCATATATACATGGCAGAGACCATAATAACGGTCTGGACAAAGTGAGGACTATGTTTCAAATTAATTGTTCTATAAATTGCATATGTCTGTGTTTATTTCATAATAAATCTCAAATGAGTTGACTAATTTTGACAAAATTTGGTTCATTTATCAAGGGAATAAATTTACATCACATGAAACCCATGAGTCAATGCATCAAACAACAGCCAATAAAAGCCTCCAAAGAGCTCTATTTTCTATAATTTATAATGACTTTCAAAGCCCCCATTCTCTTACCCTCTTTAACCACACTGCAGCACACCACAAGATAAATCTCCCAATTTCAGTTAATTTCACATTTTCTACATGTCACTTGTGTGCTTAAAAACCTAGCCCATAAAGCCTAAATTCCTCTACCTGACTTTTGATTGACTGATTAATAGGTAATTGTACCGAGTAAGACCTATGATTCACACGATCACAAATATCCAGGCATTTTTCATAGTGCGGAGGACAGGAAAGTTATAAAACGTGTATTTAGAAAGTCAGAGAAGGGATCGCTTCTCTCCACTTAGGTGAGGTTTTCGAAATTCTGGAGAAGTGTTTCAAAGGTAGGGAGTCAAAGTCATCCCAGGCCTATGTTTCTGCTTGGGACAAAAGTTCTGACTCAGTCAGGAGAGCTATAGAGAAAGACATCGTGAAAAGGCAGAAGTCGACCAGCTGTGAGTGCTCTAGCGGGTAATCTTCAAACCTCAGTGTGCATGCGGATCACTGGGGATCCGGCTGAATGTAGATTCCGAGTCATAGCCTGGGGTGGGATCCAGTTTCTCCATTTCAAACTAGCTGCTGGTGAGGCCCATAATGCTGGCCAACGGCCCAGGCTTCGAGTAGCCAGCTCTGAGCTGTAAGGAATAGCTTTGTTTTGTTTTAGCAGTTAGAGCTGTCAAAAGATGGGGGAGGAAATCTGTCCATGGAGAGAAATTTCTCAGGAAATGCTCTACCGGGCATATGGACAAAGTCAGACCTTTAGTCTTAGCCCAACGCTATCACTCAGTGACTCAGTTTTCTTCATGCAATTAACCTCTTTAGACTAGATTTCCTCATCTTTAAAATGGGGATAATAAAAACCAGCCTGTAAGCATGGTGACAAGAATGTGATGAGCCAAGGAGGCACCAAGCACTTGTCACTGACTCTGCCCAAAGCAGGCTGTTCAATATCGAATGCCTCCCCCCACCTCAATTACCCCCTTCATCATGGGTGACATTCGAGAAGAGTTTCAATCGACCCCTGTGAAGGAAGCTACAAAGAGCATGCTCACCCCGGGGTGGAGGGCATTGATGGTCCTGAGATTCTACAATGCCCAACACTGATCAATGGGACGTCAAGGCCGTGATTTCTGGGATGTGAGCCCCAGAGGCATGAGTAGTATTCAGGTCTGTTATTGTTGTGAACACATCTATTATGCTCATATGAGAGACCAACAGTCTGGACTCAGAAGCTAATGACAGCTAATAACTGAGTAAACAGCTCAATAATGAAGTGTGTGTGTGTGCATAAAATGCTTCCATCAATTTTCTTTAGAAAGGGCCTTTTCCGCTAATACCCTCCACTTCTACGGTCTTTTGAGAGCTTTCAGGTCTGTTATTGCCTTTGAGCCTTAAAGCAACCTGAGGGTTGAGGCTTCTAATCCCCATTTTACAAACAGGGAAGCTGTTTGGTGGTTTCCCCGAGGTGCCCACACCAGCGAGGCCCATGACCCACCCCAGAACCTGGGCACACACTCTCCCCACTGTGCTCTGCTGTCCCTTTGAATAGGCATTGACTCTGTGGAACCCAGCAAATGCTCGAGTGACCTTGGTGAGCAGGCTCTGTGAAGGGGGCAGGGCAGGGCACACTTACAGACTTAAGAGGCTCCCAGATCACCTGCTTGCCTCTTTCCATTCTTGGTGAACTTGAGGTCACTCAAGTTCAAAGAAATGTAGCAACTTGCCTAAGGTCCCCAGTGGATTCTTGCCCAAAACAGAAAGCATGTTGTCAACATCCCATTCATCCTGACTCACAGCTTTTACTATGCCATACTCGAGGACACCTAGGGTTATCGTTTTTGTTCCAGATTCTTTCTGAGCTGCTTCAATTACCAATGAATCTGGGATGATAACATACTTGCTTTAACAAACATGTAAAGCCTTGGGGTTCCGAGCCTGTTATCTTGGCCCTCTTTAAGTCAAATATTCTTATGTGAGTCTGTGTTAATCTTTAAGGGTTAGATATATGGACAAAATGCCAAAGCCAAGTGGGGCTGGTGTTGGAAAGTTCCAGCTCTCAACAGGTGGGAGTACCACGTCCACCATCTTCTTAAGAACGAATTCACCGAGGGCTGGCCGTTCGCCATTCCATTTCTGCTATTTCTTTAATCAAAGCTGAACAGAATGAATTGCAAATAAAAAGGGAAAAAAGAAAACATTAAATATGAAAGGCCAACTTGCTCGCCTATATTTTTAGTTCAAGTGACAGTTTTAAAATTACAAAGGTAAAAACCCTTTGCTAAATCGGGTTTTAAATGTGCCATTTGTCAAGCCAGTACGTTTTTACGATTTTTACAACTACTGTTTTATCATGAAAGGTAAAAATACAAAGTGGCGGTATTATTCTTCATCTCTACCACCACTATACCCCCTCTGCATTTGGGGGTGGTTTGTTTTTGTAGGCAGGAAACGGGGCTGTTCTCAGCAAATCTCCAAGACACATTTCCATTCATGTCCCAAAGTTGTTAGGTCATTTTCCAATCTCGGAGTGGTTATTGTTTCACAGAAATAGGGAAAATGATCCTTGCAGTGATCACAGAAATCCGTAACTGAAAGAGACCTGACAGGTCATTGTCAACAGCGCCCTCCTTCACAGATGAGCAGACTGAGGCCAGAAAGGTGAATGGACCCACCCGCCTCCCTCGCTCCGGCCTGTCAGTGGCAGAACCTGGCCTAGATTCTAATTCTCCTCACGCCCGATGAGTGACTTGGCATCATGTCACATCGGCCTTCCTGACATGGTCCCCACAAACGGTCAGTGCTTTCTGGGGCTGCCCCCGGGTCCCTTCTCTTCCAGCCAGTCTGTAGCTTGACCTATAGAATGACCCTAACCTGAAGGCTTGTAGTCTTTGTAGACATAGCCAAGAGAAAAATACCTTTTCTGCAAGGTCAAGGGAAGGACCAAATCATTGTTCCATTATAAAAGGGATGTGGGAATCTGGGAATGAGAGGTGAGGACATACCATTCCCTTGAAAAGAGGAAACTCTGAAGGGTACAAGAGAACCTCTTCTATACCCTAGACGAGCCCGCCGTTTGCCCGTGATTACCCTCGACAACTCTGTAAATATTCCCGAAGAGAAAGGGAGAAGAAAGTCTGATTTCAGAGTCACTCAGAGGCACTCTCTGTACAGCTGTGGGATCGGTGCCTCTGACTATAAATAGCCATGGCTGATAGGAAGTGGGCTGAAACCATCATCAAGCACAGAAAACAGCATCCGAGAAGATCCTCGCTTCCGCCTCTGATCTCACATGGATCATGGATCATGGATCTCGGACCAAAGCCCCTGGCTCTCTACAGCCTCCCAGGCTACTTCTCAAACGGGAGCCCCGGCAACGCATTTGTAGATTGCCGTATTTGATCCCAACTCCACTGCGTCCCGTGAGGACAGCCGTCCCGAGAGAGTCCGACCAGCCTCGCCTGGGTCTGGGCACGAGGAGACACCACAAGATGAACAAGCATTTCTAAATATAAAGTGCCACAGAAAGCAATCGCAGCTCTCAGTCCAAAATGGCAATTTTTATTTTGCTAAAAATGGGTTCTCACCATATGATTCATTATTAATGAAAGAAAAAGCATGTATTCACATTTCCTAATTATCTTTTACCCACTTATGGCAAAAAAAAAAAAAAGTGCTTTAAACCCTATAATTTGGTCACCAATTAGTCTTTGATTTACCCTGATGTATGCGGAGGTTTTTTTTTTAATTAAAACAGGATTGCAGCTGAAAATTTACATTTAAAAAGTAATTAATGCCGATTCAATGAAGAAATCCTCGGTTTCCTATAGAATTATAGTGAACCTCAAGCCCTTTTTAAAGATGGAAAGAACTGAACATCAGTTCACCTTTTTCCAAGTGAACTCGTACCAGACCCCTTCCCACTTTCCCATTTTGTCTCCTTCACTCTTCATACCTATGGCTGTTGTTACTCAGAAGAGAGCCTTTGACTGACAGCCCTCCCCACCCCCCAATGAGTACCATCCCTTCTTGCTCCAGCTGAGGGCTTCTGAGGCACAGACTTGGTTTTGCTGCCCAGAATCCAGAAAGACTTGGACAGAGGGCTCCCCTCTCCCATCAGCTGGATTTCCCACCATCTCCCCTCTGCCCTCCCAGCTACCCTGAGACCCCACGTACACACTCATCTCCCCAGTGTCAACTCGCCATCCCATCCTTCCTTTTCCTTTGCCACCCCCCAAAACAAGAGCCCCTTTTTTGGCATAGGGGAGTGAGGTAACCAGGAGTCCTTACCCAGGGAGCAGTGGTCTAGCTTGCAATAATCATTCTGCTGTTGTGAGAACCATAACTATTAGTAAATTAACCTCTGTAAGATTTTCTGAGGTAGATAAAAGAGGATATTTGAAAATCCTTTGTCTACTATTGGACCAAGGAGAAGTTGCATCTTATTTTCTGAACTGACTCTTTCCGGCTTTTGTGTTGGCATACACTTGAGCAAAATGCAATCTAATGAATTTTCCCCTTAAAGAGAAAATAGAGGGGATATAGTATCCTGGGTTTTCCAGCATGTACGGCATGTGTCAGCGATTCTCAACCTTTCATCCCGTCCGGGGATGAGCCGGAGATGGAGACACTCTGCTATCACTAACAGGTCTCCTTACACCCAACTGGAGAGGAGGGGACAGGCGGAGGGGTAGAACTCACTAGTGCCTCCAGTCTGTAATATAATCCAAAACAGAAGCCAGACCTATCACGGAGAGTCTCCATGTGGTTTTTGATCAGCGGCAAAAGGGCCAAAATGAATAAAATCATGCGCTCATTGTTTCTGACATTCTCATTTCACTACAAGCATTGTCCAATGCCCCAAGTCCAACGGGCTGGCTTCCCGAGGGATGCATGTACATTCCACTTCTAGTTATTAAGCAGCAACTCTGGGCCGGGCATTTTGTGTGCATTATCCCTAATCTGCCCCAGCACAATCTTATTCCCATTTTATTGATGAGGAATCTGAGATTCAAAGAAATCATTTGCCCCATAGCCATTAGCTAGGGAGTGGCAAACTGAAATTCAAACCAGTGCTGTCAAACTCCAGATTCTACGCTGTATAAAGACCTGAAAATAGGATTTATTCAGAGTTACAGAATTTACATCTAGAATTGGAACATATGGCCAGTAACCTCCATTCGAATTTTTTATATGCGAATGCCTAGGCCGAGACACGTTGTCTAAAGACGTCGATGACGGAAAGGATTCAGATGTTGCTTTTGGCATCTTAATTTGGGTAGCCGTTTGCTAGGTGCATGAATGGGCGCCAAGGCCTTGGCTAGTGGAAGGGGTGGGCTCTACGGGAAACAGAAGAACTTTCCTCGGAACTGGGCAGTAGTCCTCTCTCTGCCCGTCAACTCACAGCAGCTTGAGTTTCTGAGAAGTCCTGCTCCTGGCCCAGATGCCCCCCTGCCCTTCTGCCTACACAGGCTAAGAGAGCAGTGGCCTCTATTCTGTCGGCTCTCCGTGGTCTTCAATCAAAGCATGGGTTCTAGACCTGAGATCTGAGGAGTCTTTATCATTGTCAGGTTCCCGTGTCACCCTTCCAACAGATTTCTTTCAGATCCAGCAGTCTCAGGATGTGGAGTACCCACGATGAGCCCCAGATATCCAGGTGACCCCATTTTACGGTCATATTAGTTTCTCTCACATTAGGACATCGGTAATACAGAGCTTTCCCTTCATTCTGTCTGTCAAATACAGTTCGCACCACCTTCTAAGCAGAAGTCTGGAGATCTGTTTTGAATCCTGGCATGATAGAGCTCCAGTGTTCTCCTTGTTTGTCAGCCTTCTTCCCTGGAAGCTGGAACCTTTTTCTTGTACCCAGGGTAGCTGGCATCTTGCCACGTGTGCACAGCCCTTCTGGCCCCCACCGCCTTCCACCTGGCTTATACCTATCCAACCACTGGGCATCAGGGTCCTGCTTCCATGAGTGGACCAACCCAGTTTCACTGATTATTATACGACATCAGACACCATCTCCGGATAATCCAGCAGCTCTCGCTGGATGACTCTTGGCCAACCCCTCATTCCCAGACCTTATGGAAGATTCTCTCCCAGGGCCAGCTCACTTCCACCGTCCAGCCCTTGAATTGCCGCCTAAGCAGTCCCCATCCCCAAACACTTGTTTTGGGAGCTTCCCCAACTTAAAACAGTTCCCATCTGGAAAGGCTTAGATGCCCCCACCACCACTGGAGTTGCCTCAAAAATGCCTGTTTTACCCCCTTCTCCAGGTGGCCTGAAATGAATCAAGGAGGCCCTTATTAATTAGAGCCATTCAAAGTGACCCTATCGTAACCAGGTCAGTTTCACCTGGCCTCGTTAATTAAACATCAGATAGGACATGAGGTATTTGGAGACATATCTGGATATATTCAAGTAGTGGCCGATTTCTTATTCGTTTAATTTCCATGACTGTCTCCATGTACACCAGTGACAGTCCCAGCCAACAGCCCGCAGGAGCAGAGGTCCTGGGGTCAGCGTAGAAGGAACCAGGGAGCAACCAGCCTGCCTCCACCAGTTCTCCCAGAGAGGAGCAGCACAGCCATCACCTCTAAAGAAAACACAAACTGTGAAAATAACATTTTTTTCTCTGGCAATTCCGTCCTCTGCTAGAATGAAAACCGGCCCAGCACCACACACCACCAAAAGCAGATTTTTCAACCTCTGTCAGCCTCCAAGGCAGGAACCGGACTGCTTACAAGACTCACTTGGGCGGACTCACAGATCCGTCGTGCTGCCTGCTTCTAAGAGCCTCCTTCCCGAGTCGAAGGCTGCCTCCCACGCAAGCAACCTAATGAGTGATGCTAAGAGGACTGTTAACTATATCACTTCGTTAATTGCTCAATCTAAATTAATCAGATATTCGGAAATTTCTCTTGTTTTTCCAAAGCCTCTTGTTAGAACAGACTTAAAAGAATCAGGGTCTCTCTTAATGAGAGCAATAACAATATTCAGTTTTTATGTACTGCTCTACCGCCTACTAACTCAAAAGCTTACTGTGTCCGCATAGGCAAAGGGAAGTACAGGGCCAAGCAATTGCCTGTAAATATAATTGCTATAGAGATTTAACCTGGTTCAACCAAGCCAAAGGAATATTTTTCCACAAATAGCAATTTAAAATCTGAATTATATTCATAATGACCTTGGCTCTCAGTGTGTTCCTTGTTTCATTATATCTCAGCACCCCAGAATGATGATGCCAAAGAACCATAACGCTTCTTTTTAAAGGTCCCTTTGTTGCCTCAGTGCCAGCCAAAATCATATCTCCAGGAAAATTTCTTCTCCTGAAGAGGTGCCAAAAGGAACAGTCTGAAGTCAGGGGTAGTCTTCCAGATTTTGGCGATGATTGGGATTGGATTGAAGAAGAGGCCAAGCAGCGGACCCTTCATTCAGTAGGATGCAAAAGAGGCTGGATGAGACACACCAATCAAAAAATTGCTCTCCTTAATTTCATTAGATCCTGAAGTTATATAATTACTTGAAGGCATTGCAGCCTCTGGGCCAGAGAACGTAAGAGGAAAAACCTGAGTGAAATTAAAAGACCTTGCTTGGTTCAAGTCCCATCTCTGTCACTTACCAGCTGCGTGACACTGGCAAGATGCTTCACCACGCTGAGCCTTAATTTCTCATATGTAAATAGCAGTGGCACTAACTTCACATTAACGCTGTTTCAAACATTAAATGAAATTGCACCTACAAAGCCCTTAGCTAAGTTCATGGAACATGAGAAGCACCCCAGAAATGTTAATTCTTTTGTTTTTGATGGTGATGGCATCGATATCATTGTTACAAATAAATCAAGGCAGAGTAAGAGGTTAATCCTTGACTGCTCACTCATGGGGGTGGGAGGGGGTGGTGGGAGATGGAGAACAGGAACAGTGATGGTTTATGGGCCCAGCACCCTGGACAGCGGCCTGAACAGGCAAGAGAATCAACAGTAATGTCAGCAAATATCTCCCACCCTTAAGGTTTGGCCTATCACCCAACTTATAGGACCATTTCAGGGACAGAGATGAACTATTTCTGTTGCAGGTCACTCTTGCTATCCTCTCTGATCTTCCTGTGTCCTACTCCAAAACAGCAAGAACAACACAATCACCAGAGGGGAGGCCCTCGTGGATGTGGGACCAGAGATCAGGAGGCAGTGGGGGAAGCCGTCTCCCAGACCGGGAGCTTGTGGTGACCCCACAGCTGAGCTGAAGGTGAAAAGTCAGAGGTGTGACCCATCCCCCCTCTGACTGGGGACGAGTGATGCACATCTTGGCTGCTGTCCCTCACCCACCAAAACATTCTCATTTTGGCCAATTTAGAAAATAGTAGCGCAGAGGGAGAAAAAGACAGAACAGAGGTGAAAAAAATCCAGATTCCATATTCATTAAGTACCCTTCTCTATCACTCATGTTATTATTTTTTTTTTTAATATGGCATTTGTGATTAGTCAGACACTGGAACCAAATGATAAAGATACAAGAAAATGTCACATGGAGAGACATCTCCCAGAAAAGGCAATTACAATACAATGTTTAAATACTGATAAAGATGGCATAGGTGCTTGGGCATAAAGAAGGAGCCGTCAGAAAAGTCAAGGAAGATGTCTCCGTAAAAGTAACGTTTCAGCCAGGACCTAAATGATAGGTGGGCGATAGGGGGAGAAGCTAGAGGAGAGTGTGCCAGGAAGATAGAACATACGTGCTAAGGGCCAGTAAAGTTCTCCTTAACAGAAGAATGTCATTAGTCAAAGGCAGAGAAAAGAGAAATAATAAAGACCACATAACGTAGAACCTTATATCAGAAAACCTCAGAAACCTATCACTGCCTTCTGAGCCTATAGGAAATGCGTCAGAATATAATTCCCAGGCATCACTCAGAAGAGGCGAGGTTTCACAGTGATAAAAAATAATCCCAAAATCTCAGAGGCTTAGTACACAAAAGTTTGCTTCTTACTTCTACAAAATGCCCTACCTGAAGTTAAATACGCAACATGGGGTGGGAAGGGTGCTTTGCTCTTTGTGATCCTTTCAGGGACTCTGGCTGATGAAAGTTCCATCTCTAAAAATTCTTCAGAGTGACTCGGGTAAGGGGGGCAGAAAATAGCCATTCAGACCAGATTCCTAAAGCATCAGCCTGAGAGCAACACTCATGTTTCTCGAGACAAAGGAAATCATAATAGCCACATCCAACTTACAAAAGGCAGGAGGGGGTGCCCTACCTTGAGCCGGCAGAGAAACAAACCAGAAATACACAGCGAGCTGTACAGAGGGCATCTAGGCCTCCTTTCTCCTTCCTCATGGTTAATTATAAAACAAAAACCTCCCCACGTTGGGTATAGTAAATAGTGCTCATCAAAATGATCTCACAAATTTCGCCGACCCGTGAGGCACCCCCAGTGAGAGAGGGCAAGCATTATCATGCCTATTTGCTCCACAAGGAAAGTGAAGAGCAAAGAGTAGGAGGAATCCTTGCCAATCCTGCTTAAGGTAGAAGAGAGCCAGACTCTTCATTCCTACCTGCTGATTTATCTGCTTCACAACTACTGCAAAGAGTAAGTAAACAGAACCAAACAAAGCAAATTCCTGCAAAGACCAGAGATGCCCTTTCTCCTGCCCCAGCAATGAGAAAGACACCCGGGGCCTGCACCCCATTCTCCCAGCCTGTACACAGGCACACAAACATGGAGCCCCCGGCTCTGAAGCATGCTAATGAGATGAAGGTCTGCAGGGACCCTGGGAAAGGTCTAAGTCCTCCGGAACGAAGGAGTTAGAAAAGCAGGCTCTTTCCAGTTCACCACCCCAGTTCACCACCACTCCAGTTCGCTGGAGTTTCCCCACCTACTTACAATTGCAAAGTTTAAGATGGAAACATTTGCAAGGATAACGAAGCTACACCAGTAGGATTCCCTGACATGGCACTTTCCCAAGGAACGCCAGAGGCTAACTAAGTCAGCTGATTGGAGGATTGAAGAATTTTCCTGACATTCAAGGAAACGCATAGCACATCAATCCCGATGCATTGGTTTGGCTGTGATGGGACTTCCAGGATTATTAGGATCAATGCAGATAATGGACTTCATGCTTCACAAGCTAGGGACTAGCAGGGCATTTCCTGAGTCCCTTTTCACTTCTTCAATCATAGACCCTCTTTGTGGGGAAGGAATAGGCGGTAACTGAACACAGGAGACCGTATAACATACAATGGACTCCCTCCTTTTGGGCACCAAAGTTTGTTCTCATCGTTCACACGACAGTTACTCCCAGCCTATTCAAAGTCTGCGGCAGGGAAGACAAACTTTTAAAAAAAGACTCAGGTTATCAGAAAGACTGTGTGGTTAGTACGGACATGAACTCACACATATATGAGCAGGCTCTGAAACGTTAAGGGGAAGAAAAAAATGAATATTCTAACATGGTTTTCTGAGGAACGAGTTAGGCTGTGAGGACTGCTACCCCACCCCCCACCCCCACCCACCGCTTACGAAGATTTGAGACAGTAAACCCAAGTACAAGTCCAGCAATTTTTCCTGAGTGAACACTGAAATCCAGAATCTTAGTCTGGACCCAAACATTTTACAGTTACTTTCATATACCAACTGAACTCGGGGTATGACTAAGAAAAATTAAAATAGAGACAGAGAGAGACAGAGACGGAGAACTGTGTTCAGCTAGTGGCCCGCTCTCTGAAATCTCACGGGTGGCTTGAAGCAGTCTTCATTTCCTACTTTCTTCTCGGTGATTTAGCCTTAGGTATTTCTAAAGGCTTGGGAACAGAGATAAAGATTATCTCTCTTCCTGCCCATTTCTCCATCAGTTCTGAGCTATATATCTGGGGTCCAAGACATATGTGTCCTCGTCCTGGATATTGAATTCTGTGTTCACCTTATACATCACTCACTTGCTGCATGTCCTCACCATTTTTTTTCTTTCTCCCTTTTTTTCCCCCTCCCTCCACTTGTGAGAGGCTGCCAGGCCCTTTTAGAGCATGAAGACAAAAATGAATCTAACTTGAGTTGGGAGGCTACTCTCTCTGGAATATTTAAATGAGATAAATGATGCCAGTCAGAACACCAGTTTCCTGACATATTGGAGAGCCAAGAGCCATGTAGAGCTGTCACTCAGAAGAATGACTTTCCAGCCGCCATCCTGCTGTCCAGCCGTCCCACCACCTCTCGGCACCTTCTCATGAATGTGTATTTCCTGCAGGAGGTGAGAAGGCGAGCCCATCCACACGGCTGGGGTGGGGTGGGGGGAGCAAACTAAGAAACGGATATTCCTTTAGAAGAAGCCAGCACACACTTACCCAAGGTGTGCGGTGATGAATGGAAACTGTGGCCGTGCCCTCCACAGAATGGATGTGGTTTCGAATATCTTGCCAATGCTCCCGATAGCCAGCAAAGCTGCCTAGGGTACATGATCCCTCTCTAAATTGGACGATTGTATTCAAGATGCCATTTTTCATTTTTAAAACCAGGATCCCTTCAGGTAATCAGTAACCTTGAAGAGAACTGAACCGTCTGCCGAAAGTCCTCCGGGAGCCTGGAAAAGTTGGTGAAAATGTATAAACATCAGTGCCCACACTGCGGTCGGCTGCCTCCTCCAGTGTCCCTCACTATCTCCTTCCATCTTCGCCTTCAGTGTTCCACAAAGTTTAGACAGGTTTAGGTTATCACTCAAACACTATGACTCAAACTCGGGGAAATTGTCCCTGTAATGGAGTTCTCAATTTATTGGTCAATTTCACCTTGATTTTGTGTCACCGTAGCTCTGCTGGTCCTTCAGCTTGTATTACATACTCTAAAACTGTGAAACATTTTCAAATATTTTAAATATCACAGATAATTTTATTCAGCTCATAATCTCTCCTTCTGGAAAGATAAATAAAAATAATTTTTCTAAAAGGCAACATTGTTCTCTGCACTTGTGCTTTCATAAATAGCTAAAATCTGCCACCTTCTGGATTTTGCAGGACGCGGAAGACAGAAACTAGCCTTATTTTCTTTATCCCCGGCCAGATACTCTTCAGCGATGCAGTGATACTGCCATCTAGTGGCCGTTTTCTAGAAGGCTCATTCAGCAGAAAGGTGTAAAAAGAACGTGGCTTTTCTAAGGGGGAAGAAAATACCACTTGGAGAAATTTTCTCCAAGTGGATAAGAAAAGAAAACGAACCTTATACAGACCATTGATGTTCAAATTGAAAAGTCAGCAATTCTTGAATAAATCTGCAAAATTAAAATAAAAGGATCCACCACGCTCAAATCAGGACAGGCTCGTATGAAAAATGCATTTTCCCTTCAAATGGCAATACACCCACATCAGAACCACAGCAACATCATTCATCCTCTGCAGTCACTTGAAAGAAGAGGGAGACGGTGAGCTAGTTCTCAGCCTTTGAACCTCCTTCCTCTGAGGAACAGATGAAAACGTACCGGTTATGTAATTAATACTCAGCCCTCATATTGCAATGAAAATAAGGTCGATACTTCTGCATTTTTAACAATTTCTTGGCTCTGCACTTTAAACGCTTCCTGAAATTTCTTCCACGCCCAAGGAGCATGCATTTTGAAGCGCACAGGAGACCCCACTGACATTGTGTTCGTTCCCCAGTCTTGTCCTAGGCATGGGCCTCAGCTAACGCAGAATGCAGGATCCGATGGGCCCCTGCTTGTGATGTTTCAAGAATGTAATCTCATTGCTCTCTCTCCTCTGCTATTTTCTGAAATCTCCCCAGAGTCCTCCTTTGGGAAGACGAGGGAGCTTGGGGGGCACCCCCTCCCTCTGCCCGCTGTCAGAAACAGTCCTTGCAGCTGTGAGCTCCACTTGGGAGGTCATCAGGAAGTCAACAGACTATCTCAGCTGCTGGAAATCTACTTTGTGCTGAAACACAGGAAAGTGTGTACTGTAGATTGGCAATGTGGTACCAAATTAACTTTCAGAAAATCAAAATCAGTTTCAAGCTTTTTACTGACTGAGAGGAAGGGGCACCACATCGTCCTCATCCTTCACTTCCACTTTCCCATCCACTGGCGGTCTCTGCCCACAGGCCGGTCAGCCACCCGGGGGTCTGCCCTGCCCCATCATCATTTGAGGCTGGAAGTGGGCCCTTTGTGGATGCGAAGGGGGAGTGTCAGGTTGACTCCATAAAGGCGGCTCTAGAGGAGACTTTCTCCCTGGAGCTGGTGCATCAAACTTAGTTGGTCCTAAGTTGGTTCCTTAGTTGGTCTGTTGTTGTTTATTTGGTGGGGGGGGCAGGAAAGGATCAGGGGGTTGAACGTAGAAAAGATCAGATCACCCCAGGTAAAGGAATTCTACATCCGAAGCCAACCTCCAACCTCAGGGCACTTTAAAATTTGGCAACATGAACCGCAGAGGCCCCAGCTGGCCCCACTCCCAAGCTGTTTGGGAACCAGAACAGAGGATTTCGGTAATGCTTCTGGCCAGGTTATTACTAGTGAGGCCATCTCCAGGCGGCTATTGATCACAGGAACTACTACCTGGGGTTAAGTCCTGTCTATCTCCTCTCTCCCCATGGCAGGTGACATGCCCCCCAGTCATCACAGCCAAGCCAGGGCCTACTTGAAAGGGGACAGAAGTTCCAGCAGCCTGGGGTGGGAGGGTAAGGACAGGGGCCCTGTGGCTAGACAAGCAGACAAGCAGGCTCTGGGCTTTGGTATCATTTGAATCGCACGTGGATGAGGTTTAAGCTTCTGCCTCAGGTGCCCTCCCCAAGAGGGCACTACCTTTCCGAGCTCTGGGACTATAAAGGGTGTCCTTACAAATCTGTACATAACCATAAATTCAATATGTACATAATAAATAGGTACAATAAATAAAATAAAACAGAGGTCCAAAGATACTTTCAGTTTGCTAGGTCTGGGGTGCTACTGGGACACTGGCTGTTGTGCCAGATATCAGGGACAGACCCGGAGGCAGAAATGCGTTCTGTGGGTGGCATGGCACAGCGGCAGCTACCCGCAGTGGACCAGGCTGGTGGCAAGAAGGGAAGGCGGGGACTTAGAAAGTGTTTTGCCAGAGGTCAGCATGACGGTGTGGATTAGCCATTTCCGATGGATGACATAACATGCCCTAACCACTCTAGGCTAAACTCTGTGCCAACCAGCAAGAACTCAAAAAAAAAAAAAAGTCCTGGGTTCAAAGAGCTTCCAGGCTAGAAGGAGACAGAGTGTTTGTATAACTGGCCACACAACAACATTTTAAGTGGGAAGAACGAAGACTGTGGGAGTTAAAAGGACAACGAAATCAGTTTTTCTGGGAAGGGTCAGGGAAAACCTTATGGAGGAGAGGGCCTCTGGGGAGCCTTGACTAACAAGAACGGGGGCGAGGGAGACAACAGTAATCTGGGGAAAGGGTGTGAGCAAAAATCGAGGAGGCTCGGGTGGCCAAGCAGGGGCAGGGAGCTGAGGCAGGAGGGTAGCCAAGTCCGTGGTAGGTGTTGGGGCTGCAGAAGGCAGGAGATCCACAGCGATGGGAAACTGAATGTCTTGCCAAGAAGTGTGGCAATGGGGAGCTGGCAGAATTCTTTAAGCAAGGAAGCCGTCTAGAGACTAGCTTCAGCAGCAGTGATGAGAAAGGATGGAAGAGAGGAAGGAGGGTACAGACTGGCGGACCAGATAAGGGGCCATTGCAGGGGGCCAGGTGAGAGATGGTGAGAGCCTTACCTGTGGCCAGAGAATTAGAAATGGAGAGTAAACGAGATATTTTGGAGAGAACTCTAAGGCAAACTTGAAAGAATCTGATAGGAGATGAAGGGAAAGGACAAGATGACATAACACGGGAAGAACTGGGCAGGGGCTGATGGTACCATATTTGACAAGGGACAGATGAGTCTGGGATTTGGGTTCCAGTGAATTTGGGTTCAGATGTCTTTAGCTAGTGGGGCCTTGTAGGAGGCCCAGTAGGAAAGCACAACTACAGCTCTGGAGATCCAGCGAGGAGCCAATAGCACAGATCTGACCCCCAACAACGCAAGCTCTGTAACGGCACAAATCTTTGAGTACTTGCTCACTGGCACAGTCCAGGCCTACAACAGTGCTTGGCACACATTAGGTGCTCCCTAAACATTTGCTGGTATTTATTCCCTGGATGAATTAGATGATCCTGTGGGAGAGAGCCTGTGGGGGAGAGCTCGGTGCACTGGAGATGGGTGAGATTTCTCAGAAAGTGAAGAGCAAGGATGTGGTGGAAACCTTACAGAGGACATCCTAAGTATTGAGAGGACACTTTCAGAAAACCTGCTGTGAAGAAAAGGAGAGAGGAAGGACAAGACCCTGAGGGTTCTCTAAAATGGGCACCTCTGCAGGGTCCTTCATTCAGTGTCTGAGCAGGCAACGGAATTCCCCTCAGAGAGTTTGCATGAAGAGGCTGAATGAAGTCAGACTGTAGAAGGCACAGTCAACAGTCAAGAGAACTACCGAGCGGCGTGGCCCTCAGAGGCTGACCACAGCAGGAAACCATCTCCATCCCCAGATCTGACAGGGCAGTGGGAGGAAATAGTGTTACCAGAGTCCAAAGAGCTCAAGGGAGGCTTGAAGCCAGGGCTATCAGGTCAGCGCTGCGGAGGTGGAGGGATAAAGCCGAATCACAGTGCCACCCAGCACACCTATGGGGAAGAAAAACCCCCATCTACCTTTTCTTCCACCCTCTGATCTCCTCCCAGTGCCTCCCATAGGCACAATCCAAATGGAAATCAAAGAGCAAGGAAACAGGGTGGGGGCTACAGAGAGTCAGGGCCAATTCTCCTGGGGGCACAGAGTAGGATAGAAAAGGGAGGGGAAGGCATCTGGTGGGAGGGGAGAGGGGCTGCAAATAGAGAACCTCCAACACAGAGGCGAAAGAAAAGCAGCCAGGAAGGATGGAAAGCTGGCAGGTGCAAGATATTGCCAGAGGCGGGGGCTTAACTGTGAGGTGGCCGAGCAAAGCTCATGAGCACAGGGAGTTCAAACTAGGGGAGATTATGATAACACCAAGGACATGACCATCCATAAGGCCCCTTCTCCAAACTCCAGAAGAAACTGCTCCTTGAGATCACCCTCCTTGTGTCCCAAGAGGACCCTGAAGCTGGGAGTGTCAGGCGTTGGGTTCAACTGGCCCATTCCATAGCCCCTGTGGTCATATGCCAAGCGTCTCTCCTTCCCTCTGATACCACCAACACCTGCTCTCTCTCCAGAGGCCACAGGTGATGAATCTTCCAGGTGAGGCAGGAGGAAGCAGAGACCTCCAAAAGCTGTTTCTGCTGCCACGGATCCTAAAGCCGAGGTTCTCCTAGCACGCCCACTCCCAGCAGCGGTCTGTGGAGCCCAGGGTGCCAGATACGGAAATCAGGGCTATGCTGCAGGTGTCCTAAGAAGGATGCCAGACATTCCTACCCTAGGAATGAGAGAACTGAAGCTATTATTGAGAAATTTGTCCAAGGTCACATTTAGCAATCTGACCACAGAGCCCATGCTTGGAACTCCTTCTGTTGTAGAACTCCCATTCACAGGTCTAGACCCTGGGAATTAAGGGATGCACAGGGCAGACAGATTCCCGCCCTCCTAGAGCTCACCGTCTCAGTGTGGTGGACAGACCACAAGTGCCTAAGCGAGCACAAATCAATCTGATCATCCCCGATAGCGACAGTGACTTCTCCCAGAGCCTCGCTGTACGGCTTTTGGATACCCTCTGAAGCCGAGCTCCGAAAATCCATGATCACAACACAAAACCCTGATTGTTAAGAAGGCTGCACATCCACACAGCGGGCCTGTCTGCTGTGTTTGTGCGGCACCTTCCCGCCAAGCACTTGAAACGTGTTAAATAATCATTGCCATTCCACGGCAAGTGCATTTCTCTTTTATTTTAATCCTATTATAGAATTTTTTTATGGCAACCTGCTGTTAGAGTACATCTAACTATGTTAAAGCTCCCCAGGCCGTAAGCATGAAAGAACCTCTTCAGCACACACGCTAGGACAGGTCTACCTTGTTAGCATGGAAATGAAAATAGAAAGCACTGCTCTGGGGCAGCGAGGAGGAGGACGGAGGTTCTGATACCCGCGCTTAGGAGGTGATCTCTCCTTGTTCTCTCGGTCGTGCTTCGGAGGGTAGGGGCTTGACGGGGAGGATTCTGTTCTGAATTCTGCCCAGTGCCTGGTGCTTGGTGTTCGAGCAGCGATGACTAGTAGTAATAGAACTTGCAACCCCTCAGCGAAAGGTCATCTCTGTTGCTCTGACGCGGCGGTTGCTTTTTGGTGCAAGGGAATCAGCCGTCAGGATAACCTACAGGCTCGCTCCTGAACTTTGGTGGTGTTTCATTAACGAAATGGAAACATATATAATTTAAGTATGCAGGTGAACATCTCCTCCGCCTGCAATTATGCAAATGAGCAGCAGCCCTGGCGTGGCAGGAAGAGCAGCTTCCTCGGGAAGACCGAGCTCAGAGCCCTTAAACAAAGTTACACGGGTGGGTTGCCGTGACAATTTGTATTTTGATTATTTCACTCTGGAGAATAACAACACACAGGAAATACTACGTTGGCGGTAAAAATTAGAAATTATCCAGGCACTTGAGCTTTCTGGGCCTCGTGTATGCCCGGGAGGATATATGTAATGGGTGTCGTAAGTAAAATGACTCACTGAAGTCCGTTTGAATAAAGGATGGACAGGTACAGTGGCTCCCCTTAGTGGTGATAGTGGCCGCAGAGGTGACAGTCACGAGCCATCCCTCCTGTGCTCTGAAGAACCATAAAGGACAATCAGGTTCTCCTGTAAGGAGAACGTCTTATTATGATCTTTGGGGCCTGTGGTACCATGTTAGGGCACAATGTACTGTTAAGGATCAGTATGAAGACTGAGAAGTATTAATACCTCACAGATGTTGGTTGTGGATTCTTTTTATATCAACAACAAAAGTCACACCAAGGAGATAGGAACAGATTATTTTAAAGCGAGTGTGGCCCCATCATTCCCATATTAGCACGGGGCTGTGTGTGTTCGGAGGCACACCAAGACTCCTCACTGATGCGGGAGAGCGATACGTAATCCATCCCCTTAAGGAACAGTCTAGAAAAAGCACACTGGAGGAATCCCTCAGCTCGGGGGTTATGTGTCAAATACTGAGCAGCCGGCAGACTCGCGGTATCAGGATGGACCCTGGCTTTACCAACGAATGCATTTGTCACTAGCAGAAGTCTTGTGGCCACCCACGCCAGGCTCTCCTGCCATTGGGGGCACCTAGTCACTTGTGTGCTAAATGCGTGGTTGTCAGAGACTCTGGGTTAAAGGTCAGTGGTTCACAGAATAAAAAGTTAACGGCCCCTGCCCTCAAAGACCTCAGCATCGAGTAAAGAAAATAAAGCACATACAAAACACAATACACAACAGAACGCATAAATGTCCTAGGAGGAGCGTACACAAAGGGTTATAGGAATTGAGAAGAGGGGACATTATAGCCGGAGGAAACAAGGCATCTCCTTTGCATGGACAAGACTGGATTTTAAATGAAGCTTGAAGAATAGGTGGGATTTAGGCAGCGTTATGGACTAAATGTTCGTGTTCCCCCAGAATCCAGACGCCGAAGCCCTAACCCCGGGTGTGATGGTAACTGGAGGTGGGGCCTTCAGGAGGTCACTAGGTTTTGATGAGGTGTGGATGAGGCTGCCATGATGGGATTAGGGGAGGACAACAGAGTTCCCCCTTCCCACCCATGAGGACCCAGCAGGAAGGCAGGAAGAGGGTCCTCACCAGGGAACTGAATCTGCTGGAAGCTTGCTCTTGGATTTGCCAGCCTCCTGACCCACCAAGAGTACACATCTACTGCCCGAGCCGCCCAGCTCGTTCGGTGCTTTGTCATACCAGCCACCAACTGTCTAAGACAGGACAAGGACGGTCAGCTCAGTGAGCGTCTCCGAGGAACGACAGAGGTGAATGACTGCAGAGGAGGGAAAGTGAGGGGCGGATTCAGAGAGCCGTTCAGCTCGTCTGCATCACAGGACTCCTGAAGTCTGGCAATAAGAGCCACAACTGGGACAGCAGATTGGGGTCAGACCATGACAAGCCACAAATGTCAGAGGAAGGGATCTGGATCTGCTTCTGCGGCAGGTGGAACACAGTCAAAAATTATTTCAGTAGGAGAGTAACACGATCAGAGCTTCATCATCAATCAACTCAACAATATTTTAACCTTAACAGGGAACGGTGGCAGCGAGCTGGCCCCAGAATGCCCAGCTCAGCTGAATAAGGTCAGGCCGTGGGCTACGTGTGCCTCTCACACCTGGGCCCGGAAACGTAACTGCTTGTTCGGGCTGTCAGTCACCCAGTCGCTCGAAGCACCCTCTGTGCATGGCGACGATGAACTTCATACTTAGCAGCAGGATTCGCCCTGCCCCACAGCTGTCATCTGGGACCCGGACAAAGAAGAGACTTAAGAGGATCTGAGAGAGGAGCCTGTGGGCGCTCCCATTTGTACAGTGTATTTCCGTGAGCTTGGCTGGCGAGGCCGGTCAATGTTCATTTTTCTGCATGAAATAGAAAAGCAGAACTCTGTTGATTTTATGTTTTATGGCTGATCGATGGGGGTCAGAGCGAGGGCTTTGAGACCTGCTGAGGGGGAGGAACTGTGGAGTTTTTGATGGCCTCATTTGTGTTGTGTCTTCTTCTGGGAAAAAGGAAGGTCAAGGTGAATCCCTCGTTCAGACGCGGGTGGCTCTGGCGGCATCACCCCGGGCTGAAGAGGCAATGGTGGGGGCGTTGCCAGCCAGGCCAAGCAAGGAGAGGGGACGCTGGAGGGCTTTGAAGAAATGCTGCACTTTTGGCAAAGGGACCCCAGACCGCACCTGCGTTTCTGCAGGCTCTTCACTTGCTTTTTATATCCTCGCTGGATATTGCTGAAAGGTGGAAAATCTGCACACTCCTTGGGTGTTTGGAGAGACAGCAAGGGCAGGAAGGAAAGTGACAGGAACTCAGGAGACCTGGCTCTCCAGGAGCCTGTGTATGTCATTCTAGTCCTAACCATGGTGCCTTCTGCCAAGCCCCAACGTCTTTATTTCTGTAACACTACCATTGGTAATAATGGCCACCGAGCGTTAAACACTCTGTATGAAATGCTTTTTCTCTGTAGCTTGCGTTTAACCCTGGGAATAACCTCTAAGCATGTGATTATTGTCCTTTACTTTAGAGAAGGAGTCAAAGCTCTGATGGGTTAAGTAGCTGGTCCAAGGCCATATAGAAATAAGCAATCAAACAGACTGGATCCCAGATCCCACGCTCTTAGTAACTGGCCATGCTGTCTCCACCTTACGCTTCTCACCTGTGTTATGGGGGAATCCGTCATAAGCATCAAAGCCCCACTAAGCCTCAATGTGCTTAGACAGACAGGCCTTGCGAATCATGAAGGGTTGGGCAAACATGAGACCCCACCGCTATCAAATCCACTCTGCCTCTCCTTTGTTAGGGACACACAGAATTGAGATGCAAATGTGTTTCCAAAGGCCAGAATGTCTCATAAACCAAAGTGTTATTATCATGAAAATTTCCAAGAGTCATCAAGCCCAGCACTGTATTATACGCAGGCATCAGGGAAGTAGGGGAACAGGAGGGGCTACCCTGGGATCCGCAGGAAACATCTGAGTAGGTAAGGAGGTTAAATGGCCACTTGAGCAAAAGCAAGAGGCAAGAGACACACGCAGAGATACATCTGCTCCATTCTACAGAGCCGAGACGGACGGCGTCCCCCGCCCAGCGTCGCCCTCCTCTCTTCCGCCAATTTAAGCTCTTTCCCCCATTGTTCTGCTCCCACACGGTTTGCATGGGAAAGCAGCACTGTGTGGACATCATTAAAAGTCCCGTGACTGGAGGCTGAAATGAGACACTGATTGTCCTATTAAGCAACAGATCTCCTAAACAAATGCAATTCATTCTGCCTGCAGCCTGACATCGCTGTCTGAGGTGCGCGCCTGAAAAACGTAGCCGCTCCTGTTCTGCTAAAGTTTCAGATGCTGGGGAGCCCCACCAGGCCATAAAGAAGGAGCTCGGCAAGCGGCGAATGAGCCCCCTGCTACCCCCATCACCCCCGCCCCAGCCCCAGAAAGCCCAAGCGACCCCACTGCTGTTAAACCACGCGGGCTACAAAGCCATCGGTGCAGCCAGCCAGAGCCATGGCCTCCCGAAAAATGACAGATTTAAAGGAAGAAATACTGTGCGCTTGCTGGAGGCGAGTTATTTTAATATAATGCCGAGATGACAGCCCTCCACATTTAATCATCAGACTCCTGACTTTTTTTTTTGCCACGACATTAGAATTTTTCACAATTTGGAAAATGTTTCTTTTTACCCATGCCTGACAGTTGCATGTTTGCAAAAAATGTCTGTAAACTTCTCCAATTATTTTTAATAAAATGTAAACGATGGTCTCCAGAAGCCCCGTCTCTGTCCACAGCCCCCGCCCACAGCCAAGGCGAGCACGGGGGCACATATGCCCCCCAGGGAAGGCCTCTGCCACTTTGTGATTCCCCCACCCCATGCTACGAACCTGCCACTCAGAAGAAGGCTTGCCTCTCTGTCACTTGCATTATGACCATTTCTTTTTTAATGGTGTCTGTGATCAGCTCTGTCAGAGAGACTGTGCATTTGATTATCTCTGCCTATGTGGGCTGAAGCAGGCTGACTGGCCCCGGATCACGAGCTCAGCCGCTGCTCTATGTCTGGCAGCCATTAAAATGGACATCAGCAGAAGTCTCTGGTTTGCTAATTCATAACAACGTAGTTCTGCCTTATTCTTGCACCTGCTTCTGCTTAACACATAAGAAGCTGAGGCAGAGACACGTGATCCCTTAATGGAAGACTCGCACTCTGCTGGGACCCCAGCCAGGATCCACACCCCAGGTACCAGCAACTCTGTCTGTTTCTTCTTTCACACAACTTTCTGTGAGTGTCTACTGTCTAGAGGCTCTGGGGACGTGAAAGTTAATAATTGAGACGGGGCCTTCTCTAGAAGAGTTAACAAGGCAATAGAGCAGGCAGGCAGGTAAGTAAATAATTTGAGCACAATGGGAGAGGCAACACAGTCCAGGTAAACCCCAAGAGAGGTGGGGAGGGCATCTGCCTGCTGACAGCACCACACAGGTGACCGGAAGAGCGAGGAGCATTTCAAGAGCAGGGCATCTTGGGGGAGGAAAGACGACAAGCCAATGAATGGAGGCAACATCTGGAAATGCGGCTGGTAAGGACCGTGATGGTAAGGAGAGGGATGATTTGAGTGGTTTTCTAACTATGGGGGTCTAACGCCTGTTCCAAAGCACGCTGGAATAAGTTCTTATAAGTCTCCCATCCCTCTGCCCCTGCATCACCCCCCAACCCGAGAGAGGGCAACCCAGAATAAACAGCCTCTTGGGTCAACACCAACCCACTGCATGATAAACCAACCAGGGTACCTGGCAAAGGACAAAGGAGCTCCTGAGACTAAGGACCCCACTTTTGGGGCCTGCGTTACCCGAGTCAACTTTGCTTTCCTTAGAGGAAGCTGCAGGAACGCAGCTTGTTCCTGGCCTCACGGGCAAGAACTCCTCCCCTGCCCAGCAGCGCTCTGTCCTTCCTGCCGCCATAGCCCTCTCCCTACTGGGTGACCCAGCGGCACTCAGGAACTGCAGGGTGCATCTCTCAGAGAGGAGGCCATCATTAATCCTCCCTCCCCGTCACCTGAGAGAGAAGTGCTAGAAGAGTGTCCCGCTAGAAGAGTGATGAGCCATAGCCAGGCAACCTGGGCCAGGAGCCCCGAGAGCCGCCACCTCCCTCTGATCTCATTTGCACCTATTCTGAAGTGCAAAGCTGGGACTTGGGAATTGGTAGTTTTGAGAATAACATGAAGGATTTTGCAGATATGGGTTAGCTTCTGGATTGTATTCGGGGCAAATAATTAGTGCTGCTTTTCAGTGATCTGAGCTCCAAAGCTCCATTCATTCACCAGAGACAATAAGCGGGGGACACCGGAGTCCTACCGAGGATGTCCATGGAGATGAGTAGCATTGCCTGTTTTGTCCCCAGTATTTGGGGACTATATTTGACGCTGGGCACCCTGCCGAGCACCACTGGCAGTGCTAAGGGGTTAATTCCTGTACATGGCCCTCCCAGAACGCCTGGGCAGGTCACTGCCTTGTAAATGCAATGCACTGTTCCCCCAAAAAGGCAGGTGTCTGCTTCTCAGCCACAAAAAAATAAGGCTCGAAACCCCCACCTCCTGTGCTGTGTCTTTGCAAGGTCTCTTCCCTCTCCTGCAAGGTGCTACATTGAGATACAAGTGAAGCTAACAAGAGCCCAAACTCTTTTACACGCTGTACACTTCAGAGCAAACATAAAGTCTCTGGCGGCTACTGTGTTTATCCCAGCAGAGCCCAGCATCCCACCACCACCAACCCACCACCTCACCACAGGTTCCAAATGAAAAATTTTGAGGGCTATTGAACACACTGCAAGTTCTCAGAGCAAACCGTGGAAAGTTACTTAGCACAGCCGTGCCCGTAATTGTGATACATTAGAGAAGAGCGTGGTGTTCAGCAGCCCTCAGCCTTGCACTCGCCCGGGCGGCCGGGCGGCAGGGGTTAGGATCCGGCACCACAGCCCATTAACACCAGCAGGGAGACTGGCTGCCCGACAACCGCATCCGAGCGAGGCTCTGCAGCTTAATCCTATTTGGTTTAATGGAGATGTTTCCCGTATCGGAGGGTCATGAATAGACGAGGAGGAAACCAGTGCCATTGTGATGCCTTTGAATGGCCTGGTGTGCTTATCCAGGGGGCTGTCTCCCTCTCTCCCACCCACATGTCCAGAATGCTGGACGGCAGGCCGCATTCATCCTCCAGGATCCCTGTTAGCCTCGTACCAACTACGGTGTTCCCCCTCTGCTGCCTTCACAGCCCCCTGTCCCCGTGCCCAAGCCCTGCCCCCTGGTGTCATGATCAAGTTATCAGCAGGGCCCCTGGACAGAACAGGGATTGAAGATGTTCTAACATACGCATTTTTTTCACTTGTGCAAAAAATCTTACTTATGGAAAAACAAGGCAAGGGATGCCAAGAAGAATGAAAAGTGATCATAAATCTCGTGCCAACTATGTTCCAGGCAGACAAAAAGTGCAGAACTTGTCATTGCTTTTATATTCTTCATCATAGTCCTGTGAGGGAGCTCTGATTATTTTTTTTTAAAGATTTTATTTATTTGACAGACAGAAATTAGAAGTAGGCAGAGAGGCAGGCAGAGAGAGGAGGAAGCAGGCTCCTTGCTGAGCAGAGAGCCCGATGCGGGGCTCGATCCCAGGACCCCGGGATCATGACCTGAGCCAAAGGCAGAGGCTTTAACCCACTGAGCCACCCAGGCGCCCCAGGGAGCTCTGATTATTATCCCCATTTTGCAGATATGCAAACTGAGGCCTGAAGAGGAAATTATTAAAGTAGACATTATTGACTGGAGAACTGTGGTATTGTTGTAACAACACAATAATCATAGTGGTAGTGGCCAGAGTTGAAGGCCTGGAAGTTACCTTCCAGAGCAAAGAACTCAAATTCCACAATCAGACAGAACTGGGTTAAAATTCCAGCTCCACTACTGATTAGCTATGCAATCTTATGCCATTTTCTTAATGTATCTGGGCTTCAAGATAACTGCACCTAAGATTGCTTTTTGTAAGAATTGCATATGAAAAAAATATATATGGTGAGCTTACCACAGGGGAGGCCCTCAGCATATGCATCCATCCTGTCCTCTCCGTCCCTAACTCAGTTACACGGCTCATAACCCACAATATTGGCTTGTGAGTTGTTTGTGGTCACCCAGTGCCACCTTACAGTTATTTTAGATCTCATTATTAAAATGTACAAATGAAAGTGGTGGGGAAATATGTCTACCTTCATTTCTACTCAAGAAGGGACATAAAATAACTACATGAATCACCCAAATGCCTGGAATGACTTGACCTTCTGTGCCTAAAAATATAACAAATTAATGATATAGTTAGCTAGTATTTCATCTCTCTTGACCTAAAGAATTATGAAACAAGAACAATAAAACAAACTTTCCTAAAATAGAATGCACTACCTGTCAAAGTAATAAGCTCCCCGTCACTGGATATAATCAAGCAAAGGCTGGGTGATCAACTGGAAGAGCTGTCAAGGGGATTAATGCGTAGGCCAAGGGTTGGATGAGATCAGTGAGTTTTGAACTTTTTAGCAGAACATAAAAGGATAAAGATGGAGTTGCTTAGGGGAAAGAGAGATGGGAGGCTCTGAGTGCCACCTCCCCCCCCCCCCACACACACACCCCATGAAGGTGCTGAGGAATCCCTGTGAAGTCTTAGGGCTCAGGAATTAAGCCAGTAAGAAAAGCCAGCATTTGCACAATACTTCATAGTTTACAAAGTCTTCCTGTGAGTGCATGTATCTTATGGCAGAGTATGTGACCATGTGTAACCTGAGTGATGTCCTGGGGCCAAGGCAGAAAGCTGCTGGTGGATGGAGGTGTTAAGGAGGGGACACAAGGAACACTGGCCTCCTAGAACTCCTGCCTAGGAGGAGGGGTATGTTTCCAGGAACAACTCTCTGAGGTACAGCAAATGTGGTCTTTAAACTGTCCACCAGTTTCAAGGCCCCAATTAGGCAAACAGCCCAGAAAAAGATAATGCAGAACACAGAAGCCATTTTTTGGCAATAAACACCCACAACTAGAATTTTGCAGTGTGTCCCATATAGGAAAAGAATGTCCTAAGGTCCAGCATTACTGATAGATCTGTGTAATAATAAAGCTGACTCTCAAAGTGGCAAGAATTATAGCAGTTTGGTTCACAGAAGCTCATAGCTGAAGTGGAAATTTTGTGCGACCACCAACAGATAAGCTGAGATGTCTCTGCAGTTTGCAAATTAGCCCTTCTTATAGCAGCAACTTCTCATTCCTCTAAAAACGGGCCTAAGCCTCGGAACTGCAAAAAAGCTCTTAATTGCAACCTAGTAAGATTAAACAACAATAAATTTCATATTGCAAACACATATTCTTCTCAGAATCATTGGAAGGCTAAAGAAACAGGTAAATAGATGATTCTGGGCTTAGCTTTCACGATCTATTCTCAAAATTCATAGCCCAGAACAGGGCCACCAAGGCAGCTGCTGTGACAGCAACCCACTCCTGAACCACGAAGCCTCTACCATGATCAGTGACAGTAAAATGGATCAATTCCAAATGAAGGCCTCGCATGTGTGCATCTAATTAATGGAACATCAGCATACACAGAGCCCCTGCTGCAAGAGAGTCTAGAAAATGTGACCATTAGTGTTCGATTCTCTTAAAGACAAGAAGGTACTTTTAGAAGGGGTTTGGAGTGAGTAGAGAATCCATAGTATTCTGAACCAAGACAAAAATTCGAACAAAAAAGATCTGGACAAGGACTGAAAAACAATTTTCTTCACCACTTTTCACTAAGAGTTTCAGTTGTCAGTTACTGTAAAGGGATTGGAATTAACATAAACTCATAGCTTTGACTATATCCCATTTGCTATATTATGTATGTTTGCTCCAATTTTGATCATGAACTACAAATATTTTGCTCTAGAATGTAGCTTTATCGATTCTTATCTGGTCCTTTTGCTGCCATTATGAGATCCTGAGGACAGAGGCAGCATGGCGAGTTTGAAAAGAGAAGGCCTTTGGAGTCAGAAAGCCCAAAGTCTGAGTTCTTCATCAGCACTTCTATAATCTAAAGACAGTTTGTTACTAACTCTGTAGAAAGTTCTATTTCCTCCTCTGTAAAAATAAAGATATTGTAGTCTACCTTCGTAGTCATTGTGGTGA
This sequence comes from Mellivora capensis, assembly GCA_004024625.1. Classification (NCBI taxonomy): domain Eukaryota; kingdom Metazoa; phylum Chordata; class Mammalia; order Carnivora; family Mustelidae; genus Mellivora; species Mellivora capensis. The sequence continues at coordinate 160,493 of PISX010001790.1, forward strand.
CGATTGAGACATGGTCAAGAGTTTAAAATGTCTGGGACAGACCAGGTTCTCAGTAAATGTTTGATATTTTCCCCATCCTTGTTCTTATTAATTAACCAAAGAACTTCTGACTAACAGTTGTATAAAAGTTCTGTGTGGCCCCACAGAAACCAAGCTAATGAGTGGTATTCCTTACGGAATGATCCTGAATTAAACCTCTTCCCAGTTGAATGTGTCTCTGACTAAAAAAACCATCCCTTAAGTCCACAATGAACACCCAAACACCAAGATCTTTTAGGCAACAAAGAAGACTTCAAGTAACCTTTTTTTTTTAATGGCAAAACGGCCCCCATTATTTTTAGAAAAAGCATGGACCCTCTGGAAAAGGAAGGGCAGAGGTTTAATTAGGAAATTGCACCTATGAAAGGTAAAAGGGGGAGGAAGCAGGGTAGGGCAGGGAAAGCTTCCACTCTATGATACAGATCTGACCTCTGAGAGGAAAGGGCAGAAGCAGTAGGACTGGGAAGGGAAAGCCCCAGAACATGGTGCTTTCCCAGCAAAATTTTGGCACACATCAACTCCAAAGCAAGGATTTCCTCATAGCTGTGACCTGGTTTTCCCACCATACTTAGCCCTTGGTTAGGGGCTGCTCAGGAAGGGTCAGCCTCACATTTCCAAGCCGAGGAGACCCTAATGGCACTCACAATGGAAATCGGTCAGGTAACTGCATGCCTTCAGCCCAAGAGCAAGTTTTTTCTTGAAGGGACATCCAAGTAGCCCATCTCCATGGTTGCCATAACTTAAAAGTGACTGGGCAGACACCGTTGTAGACAAACACTACCAGATTCAAACACTATCACATGAGAACTGAAGGGTTACTGGAGATGGAAGTTGTTAATTTGCTTGCTCGGTAAATACTGTAATGCGTATCTCCTCTGAGCTGGGTTCTAGTCCGAGCACTAGAGTTATGACAGGGATGAAGAATAAGACCCCTGCCCTCATGAGGCTTACATCCTTGTGAGGAAGAGGCAGAGAAACCGAACAACCTTATGTACTAACAGGGACCGTGTGAATACTTTCATTTGATGACTTTAAATCGGGTGGTGATGGAAGGCCTCTAGGAGGAGGTGACGTGTGAACAACTGAAAGGATGCCAGCCGTGCAAAGTTCTTGAGGCAGCTTAATGCTGACTGAGTTAACAGCTGGCATGTGAAGCAGGAAGAGCCATTCACCAATTACCAGTCAGGATTCCACCCCAGGGATGCCACAAACCCTGGCCTACCACAACGTCTGTGGGTTCCAAGTTGCCAAGAAGGATTCAACATACAAGGCACTGGCTGGGACAACACTTTAGTCACAGAAAGAGAAATCACAGCAAGACCTGCATCTGCAGTGTGCCCCATCAACCTTGGCCAGTGGGTCATTCCTTACAGCTGACACAGGGTAATGGACGGCACGCACCCCTCTCGTGCTGCAGAGGAAGACCTCCTTCCCTTCTCACAGGCAGAGAGAGCTGATATGCTAGTGGGGCTGCCACGGGCCACAGGAAGCACACACCTGAGCAATACAATGAAGTTCAATGCAAACCCAGAACAGGGGAACCTTTCCCCTAATAGGAAAGAAGAGTCTGGAGCTAAGTGACAGCTTGGAACCTAACTTCCATATAAAGGAATGTTCCAGGCCCAGACTGCTGACTGAGCAGTACCAGACAGGGGTGGATGTGTAAAACCCACGAGGTAAGAATAAGCATGGATAGAGGACTCTCAGGGTCTCTGAATCCAAATGCGTGGGGGGTTGAAATCATTTAAACTAAGGTTAACACCTAGATTTTGGGCTTCAGTAACTAAGAAGGAACTAAGAAGTTCCATTATTGAGAGGGGAACAACTAATATGTTCAAAGGAGGGGAGATCGAGAATTCTATGTTACAAATATAATAGATCAGACATCTACTAGACACCCAAAAGCATAAATGATACAATAAATGGGAATAAGAAGGGAAGGAAAGTGGGCAAGAAATTTCTTTTCTCCTTCTTCCCTCTCTCTCTCTCTCTGTCTCTCTTTCCCTCTCTCCTTCTTTCCTTCCTTCTATCCTCCCTCCCTCCTCCCTCCCTCCTGTCTCTTTATTTCAACCTACCTAGAAGCCATTCTCTAAAGGCCATCATCTTTAGATAGGGACTAAAACTAAGGACCCATATACCAAGTGACTCTAAAAGATACTCTGGCACCGTAATAAAAAAAACTATTCCTTTAGACACGGGCGCTAACAGTAGATATGCTGAATGCCTAGTTGAAGACTTGAAGTTGCCGTGTCCTCCTACAGTTCTTCCATCCTTCAGAGGTTCACATTTGGGGAGAATGTGTCAATCCCAGGACTGTTAAACCACAGGCAACCACCTACTGTGGCAGTCACTCATCCTATGAAGCCATGAGGCAAAATTGGTAACAGGCTCAAATATCAGCCACAGCTTTGCTCTCCAAAGAAAAGGGTATAAAGCACAGTTCCAAAGGTTCATCAGCCATATCCCTTCCCGTTGCTACCCATGTATACTCACTCAGTGGGCCAGGGGACTGCCTGCCTAACCCGTGGGATTATGATGCAGAGATGCACATGTGCCATTAGTAGGTAAACCTGAACTTGTCCCTCAGAACATGGAAACCCACCTGTAACTAGCCAAGGGATGTGTCTTTTTGATTAAGGAAGTATTTGTTACATTTAGGTATTTGTAGAGAGAGATATAGTTGGCATGTTGAAGTATTCCCCATGTCCCCCTTCTCCTTATGCTTATTTTCATGACGTAAGTCCATATGAATGAAGAGCCCATAGTAGAAACCACTGATGGATAAAGATTAATGTTTCTCAAGTGCCTCAGCTCCACGAAGCTCTGAATTAAATACATGGGGGGGAAATACTATACTTAACTCCATTCAAGGAGAACGATTTGACCAGCCTGTTGACATGCATAAACCCCACAAACATGAAGGTCATGGACACCTATCTTCGTGGTTATCTATGGTGGACTTGAAGTTATTTATAAACTCAAATCAATCCAAGTGATGACCAGACTGTTCCATTCCAGCAACATTTCAGGATGTTTTTTCCCCCAACCTTTTCCAAGACTTGAATTTCTTAAACTCCTGTGTGCTCAGGTTACTCATGACAGAGGATTATTAATTCTGATCCCTTTACAATTTGGAACTTCAATAAAATCTTCCCATTTGTCACCTCTTTAACCCAGCACAGATTTGACGCCTCTCAGATTAATTTTGGTGATGAATCCGATTTCAGAGAACATTCATCCAAAGTTGAACCCATGCACCTGCTAATGTATTTCAGTACTTGTACTAATAGCTTTAGAGAGCTTTTTAATTTATATTTCACTGTATATTAAGATATCCTCCTTCAGTTCGCCTGCCTTTCCATGAGAACATTTTTCATATTTCAGATTAGGACACCAAACACTAGAACTAAATGGATGAGATCATTTTAAATATTATGCAGATACCCACGCAGGTCAGGTATTTTAATATTTTCTCATCTCTAATTTATTTCTATACTTGTTGAATGTGGCTTCTCATATGTCCTTTTAAGTATCTTCTTAATTTTAATGACATTTCAGAAAATTGTTTGAGTGTGTTCCGTGCGAAGAAGTTTTTATGTAATGGGAAAAGGCCATGGGGGTAATGAAGTAGAAACTATTCTGGTTTGGAGTTTTTAGCACAATAAGGACACATAATGCTGCTATCAGTGTGTTTGCTGGCCTTGGGCAAATCACTTAACCTCTGTGTAAAATGGGTCAGGTGATGTTCATCTCATCGCCATCTTTAAAGATGAACCTCAGGGGTCATCATCTATTCTGTATTCTCCCACATCTCATGTGTCTTCAACTTGCCCTGTCTGTTTTTCAGTTCTGTCCCCATTATTTCACCCCTGTGGTCCATTCCTTTTCAAGCCCCTATCACCCTGATGGTGGCTGTAGCTTCCTACATCACGGGCTCCTTCTCCTAAAACCCACAGGTTCCTCTAAGACTCATATCTGATCATACCATTCACTTGCCAACAAAACAAACAAAGAGGCCCACCCTTAGTGACCTCCCTCCTTACAGGAGGGTCCATTCAATTCAATAACTACTTCTTGAGTATCTCAAATGCCAAAATCTCCTCAGCTAGACAATGAAAGACCTTCAAAAGCTACTGGTTAGACCAAAGTTGAGAATCAGATGCATAGGCCCTGGGAAGAAACCAATCAAGCATCTGTTCCCATTAATTTATATGTATTCAGGGATTTTTTTAAAAAAGATTTTATTTGACACAGAAAGACACAGCAAGAGAGGGAATTCAAGCAAGGGGGAGTGGTTTTTTTTTTTTTAATTGACAAAAGAAAGGGGAAGAAAATGGAGCATAGTAATGGGCCTGTGTAATAGTGGAAGATAAAGTCAGGGAAGAGGAAGGGATGGTAAATGTCTCCCTTTTGGGCCTCGGGGATAACACTGAGGCCTAATGAGGAAAGACTTTAGTATATAAACTGAACCGTGTTCAGAGGAGTCTGTAAGATTCTGGTCTCTCTCATGCACAACCATATACCCACATGGAGTAGAATGAAGAAATGTTATAAAAAAGAAAGCCTGAGCTATCCATGCTGCCCCATTCCCAGTCACAGATCCTAGGATAGATTTGGTACCCTGAGAGTTGAGGGTGAACACCAGCCAAGGTGTCTTGGCTAGGCAGCGAATATTCTGTTGGAGGGCACAGTCAGCAGTAGCAAGCTTAAAGAGCCTAGATGAAGACACCAGAGCAGAAAGAACAGAAGCCATTGATCCCGAGTCCACAGGAGGCAGATGCCATGTTGGAGGAGAGGGCGGGGTTCCCAGAAACACCTGGGAGAGACTTTACGTGTACCCTGAAGGACTGGATAACAATAAAAAGCCATCAGAATCAAGATGTTAAATGCCAACACGACCCCATTGTATTCACCAGCAGGAAAGGTCTGGAACATTCCCATGACAGGCTGGTCTCCCTCCATACTCCTTCCCCAGCCTCTTGTAGATAACCTGTGTCCCCAGTACCTGGAGCCCTGCATTCACAGGCTTTCTCCTAGAATACCATTCGCTCCCTTCCCTGGGTTGTGATAGCCCACTCATGCTCCAAGGCTTACCTCATTTGTCAGCTCTTCCATTAAAGCCCTCCATTCTCCCTACTTCATCACCTCTCCCCAAACCCTCCAGACAGAATCAATCACTCTCTGCTGGTGTCCCTACCACAGGTACACACACTACACCTTCCAGTTATGTTGTCGGTCGTTGTTTATGTGGCAATCCTGGCCCTGGGATGGAAGGCAGAGGCCAGGCTTATTCAGTTTTATGCAAACAAATGGCTACCTGGAGTCTGGCCACATGCTGCCCTCAGTGTTCCATATTCCTGGCCCAACAGGCCCGGGTTCGGCACCTCTCCTGTTGGCGCCTGTGCTCTCTGTTGGTTTATGGTCATTGGCACACTCACCACGCTTGCCCACCTCCTCCACATAACTTCATGTCCCCCAGGGCCCACGAGTGGTAGTCACCTGACAGACACTGAATGACTATTCACTACAGGAATGAACTCACTGAATGACTAAATGATAGAACAAATCATTTTTCTACGCATATTCACCATGTTTCTCCTTAGCATGAGTTTCTGCAAACATTCCTAAAGGACTAGTAACGTTTCAATGAGAGAAAGTTGATTTAAAAAAAATAATAAATCCCTCACATTCTTTTTTAAATAGAAATCGAATTCCAGTGTTGTGGCTTTGTCTGTGTGATCTTAGGTCAGTCACTTTCCCTTCTAAGGTTCACCTTCCTTACCTGCAAAGGGAGGACAGTGGGCTGTTGGCTTGAGTTTATAGTGCCCTCCCTCTGTACAAGGAACCACTTTAACCACTTCAATTGCATTGTCTCATTTAATCCTCAGTAAGCCCATGAGGTCCATACTACATTTTAGGTTTGAGAATGTAAATAATTTGTTCAAGGTCACAGGGCTCTGGAAACCCCAGCCTAGGTGTGCCCGATGCCAGAACCCAAATGCTCAAGTCCTTCCCCTACCTCTTTTAAGATGCCTTCCATTTCCAAATTTCATCAATTCTATCACGTTAAGAAATGTCGATGGCCTTAAACATCATATGCCAGACCAGCTGTGAGTCTCTTTTCTCACTCCACTGCTATCTAAGTTTGAAGAGAAAAGGTATCATATTTCATTATGTTTGTAAAATAATATGCAGTTTACTCCTTTGTAACATTGGGAGGTCACACACAGAGTGGTGATGTTTCCAATCTTATCCTGAACGTGCACTTTCGAACGACCTGTGCACATCCAAAATGGCTAACTAAAATGAGAGTGGATGGAAGTACTCCAAGTGTCCGTTGACAGATGAATAGACAAACAAAATGGAACTTTTCTCGGCTCTAAAAGGAAGGAAATCCTGTCACAAGCTACAATGTAGACGATCTTTGAGGATATTATGCGAAGTGAAATAAGCCAGTCACAAAAAACAAAAGAAAATATGGTCCCACTTGTATGAGGTACCCCAAGTAGTCAGATCCATAGAGACAGAAAGCAGAAATGGCGATTGCCAGAGGCTGGGGGGAGGAGGGAATGGAGAGTTGTCATTTGAGGGGTACAGAGTTGCAGATTTGCCAATGCAAAGAGTTCTGGGGATGGATGTTGGTGATGGTTGCACAATAATGTGAATGTGCTTAACACTACTGAGCTATACACTTAAAAGTGGAAAAATGATAAATGTATATTTTACAATTAAAAATATATTTTTTTAAAGTATACCAATGACAAAAAAAAAAAAAAAAGGATGATTAAAAACTGCCTCCAAAATTGCAATCATCTATTTAGCAGCTAACTTCATTGTGAGGGCCTGGATCAGCGGCAGGTGAGTTTTGACCCGGGCAGATCTTCACAAAATGAGTCCAGGCAAATGCAGGAGCAGCAAGAAGGACTCAGGGAGGAAGGACACAATTTTCCCCTGTGTGTTTTGTGGGTTCTTTTTTTTTTTTTTAATTTAGAATTTAATCAGTTACTTCAGTACCATGTACATGAAATCTAAACAAAGTTAATTGGTTCAGGGCTAGGTTTTCTTTCTACTTTTCCATTCTTCTCAGTAAATAACTAGATGTGTGAACCCGAGCAAGCCACTTAACTTCTCTGGAACTTCATTTCTTTATGTAAAATAGGAGGGAACAGGACATGTGGGCGTCTCATTTTCCTGCAGCCATAAAATCCTGATTCTAAGCCAAATCACCCAATTTCAGTCCCCTCCCCCACCCAACAAGCTCACCCCCACCCAAAATATAATTTGACTTATCTCTCTTCCTTTCAATATTCCAAGTTTCCTCAAGCAAGTTGTCTCACTAAATGGAAAATATTTTTCTACATTGTGATGGGTGCATTTTGGGGTGGGGGTGCTAAGACCCATTCTTTTCATTACTACAACCACATACTTTGTTTTCATTTAAATGATAAAAGAAAAAAACCAAATTACTTCCTTGCTCCTATTCCTCATCCTCAAGTCACCAAATGTTTCATTACCTTCAAGAAAAACCGAGGAGGGTGATAAGAGGAAATGTTTTCTTTCTAAATTCTTTTGTAACTTGAAAGGAAATAAATTATACTAAGAAAGCATTTCACTTATGGTCTCTATTTTAAACATCTTACAATAGAAAAAATAAAATAAAATCAAACTTTTAAGACACAGGAAAATGTAGTCTGTTCCATAATAATAAGATCTATGAGCCAACAGACTATAGGAGTAGGAGAATAGAGTTTCAGCTTTTTAGTTTCTTACTTTTTCCCTATGAAACAAAATAAAAATGAAATGAAATGAAATAAAATAAAACAAAATAACAAAACACAGTGGTCCTAACCAGAGTTAGTGAGTTGGTATTCAGCAGCTCCGCTGAGGTACAGCCAGTCATGTTCACGGCTGGCCCCTGTTCCATGATGGGGTCAGCAGTCCTGTCTGATCGCACGGCTGTTCAGATTGATTAGTACCCATGCCATACAGCTGTTAAATATTTCATTACTGCCACCTCCCCGTAACTCAGCAATAGAAATGCTGTGGTTGCAGACTTGTTTATTTGGAATAAGTAACAGAGTGATACATGATGAGTCAAGGAAATGAGGCAGGAAAATAGAAGGGAGGCATAAGAAGAATACTGCTGGCACACTTGCCATTTCACACTTATCACATACAGATTCTAGGAATTCAATTTTCAAATGAACATGCTTTGTAAGCTGCTACTCACAGGACTCTATTCCCTAGACAAATAAATGGAATTAAATAATCCCTTGTTCTCATTCTGTTTACACTATAGTTTATTGTATTTGAACTAGCATGGCCTGATTGTCAAAAAACCTCCACAGCAGAGTGCTCTGGATAGCATCAACCTCCCTTCTGTCAGTGAACTGTTTGTCCCTGATATTTAAACAGCATTTTCTAGGGCACTGGTGAACCCTTTGGTGTCTGGGAAGGAGTAATTTATTACCTAGAAATCCAGATTTATTTACCTCCCACGGATGATGATTTTTGCATTTAGGAAGTAGTGTAGGTCATTCATCAAAAGATCTGACCAAAATTACTTTCATTTTGTTTAAAAGATTTCTCATGATTATGTAAAACATCAACTTTGACACGTTGAAAAATCTGTAAGAAAGAGTTCTCTGTTGCCAGAGGGGTGGGGAGGCGGATGGGTGAAATAGATAAAGGGGATTTAAAGGGACAAACTTCCAGTTATAAAACAAATAAGTCACAGAGATTAAAAGTATAGCACAGAGAATACTGCAAATGACATTGTAAAAATAACACTGTACAGTGACAGACAGTGACCACACTTATGATGGTGAGCACAGTAATGTATAGAATTGTCAAATCCCTATGTTGTACACCTGAAACTAATATAACATTATATGTCAATTATATTTCAATAATTAAAAAAAAGACAGCCCTCTGTAACTGCTAAGCTTCTATGGACTTTCCAACTTTCACATTGAAAATTTTATCATTACATCTTAATTCACACACTACCTTATTCCCAAATAAATGTTTAAAAGATTACAAAAATACAGTGAGTGAGCAATGAGAACAAGGCCATATGGAAAGCCATCCCCAGCCTCCAAGGAAAACAAATGTATCTAATAAAATCCCATATATCTGTTAGAAGTAAAATAGAAAAGAAGGAAACATAATCAGTGACTTAATTCATTTTGTCTGTTTGATAAAAATGTGACTAGCTGGTTAGAAGAAGCACTCTTCTTGGAACTGAGACTAGAAGGAAATTTGGGGGGGATATTTTAAAAGACAGCATTGTGTAAGTGGAACCATATTCTCGAAAAACACCCTCATGAAAGACTAGGACTTCTTGGACTATGATAGAGAAGCTTGCACCAGACTAGCCTTCCTACTGAGAACTTTTACAAAACGGATGAAATGCAAAAACATCTGCTTATTGGCATCAAAAGCAATTGGAGCAGCCACAGCAGGATCATGGACAAAAAAAGATGTATAAGGAAAGAAGCCAACATTTTACCACATTCCCCCTAAATTGTTTGCTGATTTCTAAATTTCTCATGATGAGAAGCCAAGCATACAGCAGTATTTAAATCAGACCCAGATGTAGGTAAGCTTGGGCAAGTTCAAATCTTCAGGGTCAACCCCCTGAGTACAGCTCATCTCAGTCTCACTGACAACCTGTGAACTAAAGACATAAATTATCTGCTCCCACCCCCTCTACATACAATGTAGTACCAAGGTACTATAACTACAATGGGCACTGACATTCAAAAGTGACAGCCAGAGGGGCAGGGTGGGAGTTATAAGGAGATGAGAGTACATAATAGCCACGGGTCCAAAGCAATTCTGAAATCCATTTGGGCATATGTTGCCAGTTCCTTAATTACAGCTCAGTTGTAGGAGTTGTTTTGCAAGGCTCTTGGTTCCACCTTCTGGAATTTTGTCTCCTCCCTCTTGGGTATTGATTCAAAACTTTCTTTTCCATAAGAAACGGCCCCCTACTTGCAGCTCAGTAGCTGTCTCAGTCTGTTTCCTACCTATAGAAGGTTAAAGACCCCTAGGCTCTTTTCATCTTGAACTACCTCCATCCCTTTTAGCCCAAGCTCATGACGCTCTATCAACACAATGCTCTTAAAGATCCTTGGACTTCCTATGAATCATAGTGGGATTCACTCCACTAGACAAAAGGCCTACCCCCAGGTCTTTCTGATATAGACCCCTGTCTGTCTTGTGTTGAAAGTCAGGGTGCTGAGGAACAACACCCTTAAGATTCTCAGAAAATTTTTGTCCACTTCTAACAGTTACCCTTGTCCAGCTCTAACACACACCCTTGATTCTTTCTGAAATCTTAAGAATGTGTCTTACAGCTGCATCCTTGAGATAATCTTTACCCTGAGACCAGGTCTTGTATTAGGAGCTTTTGCAATACGGGGAGGATAGGAATAAGATATGGCTTTATTTTTACACTTACTAAGAGCTGGAGACTTTACATTTTCTCTAATTTCTGCTTGAAACGAGAAAATTTCCTCCTTAGCATCTCTCTCTCGTATAAAACTTTATCGTACATGCCTAAAAATAACCATTAGCACTTTCTTTTTTTCCAATTAGCACTTTTGACATTCTTCCTAGAAATCTCCTTACACAGGTTCACGATTTCATTAAGCACGTTGTCTGTTGTCCATGTTACCTCAGGCAACAGTTTCCTATATTTTCTGCTACATTACATGGGTTGCCCTTCCTCTAGCCTCCTGTAATAGCTTCCTCACTGTCCTTCCCAGTCCATCAATAATTCCCACGAGAATCTTCTAGTGTCTTCCCTCATCCTGGCCCAAAGCCAATGCCACACACTTTAAGGTTTTGTTTCAACCATACCCTATTTTGAGGTATTACTTTTTTTTTACATTTATTTACATTCTAAAACAATTTATTCTCAGTCCTCATAGTTCAGTGGATTGAGCAACCAGTTACACAGTTCTTGCTTGGGGTCTCATATGGTTACAATCAGACAGTGGCAGAGCTGCAGGCATCTGACAGCTTGACTGGGCTAGATTTCCAACGGCTTATTCACTCTTATATCCACATCCCAGATAATCTCTTTCTTTCTCTCATTCTTGACCTCTCTCCAATGGAAACTCACCTCCCCAGACCATTTAGGGCCCTCCATGTGGCTTGATTGTCTTAGAGCATGGTGGTCTCAGAGTACTTGCAAGATTCTCACAGGGAGCACTCCAAGAGTGAGCATTCCAAGAAGCCAAGCAAACAGCAAGACTTATGACTCAGCTTCAGAAGCCAAATTGTGTCAGGGATGATCTGTCAGTCAGTCAGAAGTGAGTCACAGGGCTATCCTAGATTACAGGGGAGGGACTAATACAAGGGAAAAAATGCCAGGGGCACAATTCATTAGGGGGACATCTCTGGAGACTAACTCATATAGCAAAACCGTTGAAAAACAAAGAGAAAACTGAGAAAAGCAGTCAAATAAAATATGACATATGACATATGACAAATAAAATATGAAAATACCTTCAAAGGAGCAACAATACAACTGACGCTGAGTTTTCAAAAATGAAGTGATGGCCTCCAGAAGATAATGGGACTGCACTTATAAGTGCTGAAAGAAAGTAACTGCCAGCCTGGAGTTATATTTCTAACAAAAATGTCTTACAAAAATGAAAAATGTAAAAGGATATATTTTACAATAGCATCAAAGCACATCAGATTCTTAGAATTAAATCTAAAGAAATATGTGCAGGACTTCAACACTGAATAAGAGGCATTTTAAAAGGCTTATAGATTCAGATCAATCAAACTGAAAATTCAAGCCAATACTTGATAAAATTAACAGATTCTCCTTGTGGGAATGAAAAGAGCCCAAAATACACAGAGTAATCTAAGGAATACAGCTGGGGTCTTATCCAACCATATATCAACTCCTATTAATAGGGCCAGGGCAGTAATGATGAAGGAATACACAAACTGACCTGTGCAACTTAAGAGAGACAGCAGAAACGGACCCCCCCACACATGGCCACCTGGTTAATAACAATTGCAACACTGCAAATGCAGCAAGAAAAGATTTATTTTTTCAATAAATGGTGCCAGATCCATTGGATGTCTATATGGGAAAAAATATATATGACTTGAGCCCTGTTGTTGACTGAATAGCTTTCCCCCAAATTCCTCTATTGAAGTTCTAACTCCTAATGCAACTTTTATTTGGAAACAGGGCCCTTAAGGAGATAATTAAGGTTAAATGATGTGACAAGGGTAAGACCCTAATCCAATAGGATTAGTGTCCTCAGAAGAAGAGGAAGAGACACCAGGAGGGCATGTGCACAGAGGAAAAGCCCTATGAAGACACAGCAAGAAGACAGGCATCTGTCAGCCAGGGAAAGAGACCTCAGGAGAAACCCAGCCTGCTGGCACCTTGATCTCAGACTTCCAGCCTCCAGAACTGTGAGAGAATACATTTCTGTTGTTTCCGCCCCCAAGTCTGTGGCATTTAAATGGCGGCCCTGGCAGACGAGTATGGACTTTGGTTCCATGCAGTGGATGCTACTGAAACAAATACTGAAATATGTGGAAGTGGCTTTGGAAGTGGGTACTGGGTAGAGGCTGGAAAAGTTTGGAGCCATGAGTTAGGAGAACCCTGGTGACTGTTGGTAGGACTGTGGACACTCAGGGTAGTTCTGGTGAGGTGCCATTGAGAAATGAGGGACATGTAATAGATCCCTGTCACAAAGCAGCAAAGGACTTGGCTGGATTGTGTTCTTGGTGTCTTGTGTAAACTTGAGAGGATGACATTGGATATTTAGCTGAGGAGTTTCCTAAGCGAAGTGATGCAGGTGGGGCCTGGTGTCTCTTTACTGCTTACTGTAAAATGTGAGAGGACAGAGGGCTGTTAAAGTAGATGGAAGGAACTGCTCATCAAAACAGAACAGGAAGTGAAGATTTGGGAAATTCTCAGGCTATCCACATTTCAAAAAATGAGAAAGCACATTCTGAAGAGACCACTGAGGCTGTGGCTAGACAATCACCCTATCAGGAGATTATCCACGGAGCTAATCAGCCACTTCAGTAGAAGCCAGGAGCAGAGATGGGATTATATCAGAAGGAACGCTGCCAGCTTGAACTAAAGAGGACAGATTTCACACAAAATGAAGGGATGCCTTCAGCCTCCTGGGATTTTACAAGATGGGCCAATAGAGCTATTTGGCTGTAAGCATGCATTATTCTTCAAGAAAAGGGATGAATGACCCTGGGGGTGATTCAGAGGTAGGCAGACCTGTCTCTGTCATCAGAAACTCAGAGGACACCATGCCTTGGGGACAAAGCTGTCTTCTCCCAGTCTTTGGAGGCCCAGGTTGCTGCCACCTAGTTTCTCAGAGAGAAGCCTGCTACCCAGAAACTTGGAGGGCTGTGAGGATATGCTGCTGCCCCAAGGGACCCAGAGGGCAGAGCATCAAACCAAAGATGATTGTTGTCGAGCCCTGAGGTCTAATGGAATTTGCCTTGCTAGGTTTTAGACTTATTTAGGATCCATTATCCCTTTCTTCTTACTAATTTCTCCCCCTTGGAATGGAAATGTGTCTGCCTCATGCCTATCCCATCATTTACTTGGGAAGCACCTAACTTGCCTGGTTTCACAGGTCCACAGCTATCAAGGAATTTTGTCTTGGGATGAATCCCATCTCTAGACTCACTCAAACCTGATGTAGGTGATATTTAGATGACACTTTGGAAGAGTGGATGCTGGAATGGGTTAAGACTTCTGGAGTTGTTGGGATGGAGTGAACATATTCTGCATGTGAGATGTGTTAAAATATACATAACGGCACTGTATGTAATCAACCAAAATTGGCAACTACCCAAACGTCTATCAATAGTAAAATGGATAAATGAATGTTGGCATCTCCACACAACGCAATACTAGGCAGGAGAGCACCCAGTGTCAGTAACCCCATGCAATGACACATGCGACTGTCACAAATGTACTGAGTAAAAGAAGTCAGCCATAAAATAGCACAGAACACAGGATTCCATATACAGAAAGTGCAAAAATAGTCTAATGTAATCTATGACTGTTAGGGGTCAGGAGAGTGGACAGCCTTTTATGGGACAGTGATGGAAAGGAGCAGGAGGGGCTCCTGGAAGGCTGGTCACCTTCTGTTTCTTGGGCTGGATACTGCTTACACAGGTGTATTCTGTTTGTGAAAATTCATTGTGCTGTATTCTTACTATGTGCATATTTTTTCTGTAAGTATGTAATACTTTGATAAAGTTCTTTTTAATCAAAAAAGATGTTTTCAGATAAATTAAATACAGAAAATTCATAACCAGCAGATCCAGAGTAAAAAAATATATATTATTATGAGCTTTTTTAGGCAGAAGAAAATGGACCCAGGTGAAAACATGGAAATAAAAGAAAGTTTGAAGAAGAATAGAAGAGAACTAGGAATGTCAAGCTAAATGAGCAGCAACTATATAAAACAATAAGAGTATAATCTTTGACGTATACAGTATATGCAGAATTAAAATATGTAACAATAACACAAAAGATAACAAGGCAAACTGTTCTATATTCTTCCATTTTCCAGGAAATGATAAAAAGTAGTAATTTATAATAGATTCTTTTAAGTCCAGTGTATACATTGTAATCCCTAAAGCAAACACCAGAAGAACAATAAAATAACATAACCAAAGGCAAATAAATAAAATGAGGAAAATGGAATGGTAATAAATTAAAAACTAGATTAGTTCAAAAGAAGGCATGAAAGAAGAAAGAGGAACAAAGGAAAGAAATAGTAAAATAATAGGAATAAGTACATGAAAATAGCAATTTCATCAGTATAAATGAATTAAGTCATCTAAGACTAAAATTTTCAGACTAAATTTAAAGAAAACAAAACTGTGCTGCTTGTAACAGAAATACTTGTAATGTATGGACACAAAAATATTGAAAATTTAAAAAGGAAATAAAAAAAGGAAAACAGATATGCCATACACACGCTAACCAAAAGAAATCTGTGTGCTATACTAACTCAGACAAAGTAGAAGACGTTTTGAGAAACAGCATAACACTACTGCACTGTACACTTAAAAATGGTTATGATGGTGGGGCACCCGGATGGCTCAGTCAGTTAAGCCCCTGCCTTTGGCTCAGGTCCTAATCCCAGGGTCCTGGGATTGAATCCCATATCAGGCTCCCTGGTCAGCAGGGAGTCTGTTTCTCCCTCTGCCCCTCTCCCTCCTCATGCTTGCACTCTCCCTCACTCTCTTTCTCTCCCTGAAATAAATTTTTAAAAATCTTCTTAAAAATGGTTATGACAGTAAATTTTGTGTTATGGGTTTTTTTTAACCCACAGTTAAAATTTGTAAAAAGTTTTAAAAAGAGAAAGCAGTGTTGCTAGAGATAAATCAGGATTTTGTGATAAATGGTCAATCCACAGGGAAAATAAAGTAATCCTAAATTTGCATTTACAAAGCATAGCCTCAAAACCTATAACTCAGAAACTGAAAGAATTAACAGGAGAAATAGACAAAAGCACCCTCATGATAAACACCACTGAATTTCCTAACTCTGCCTCTTACATCGTTCTCCCCAAGTGGCCTCTGGAATAAACCCAAAGCCTAGTTCTGTAAAAGGAAGTGCATGAGAGGACAGAGTAATTAATTTCAGGTATGCAGATCAATAGTGGCTTGGCTTTGTTTATAGATACTTTTTAGGGTATCTAGAAGAATGAACAGCTTGCATATCCATCAGATAACCAAAATCCTCCAAAAGGAGAGAAGTAAATCTTAAAATGAATCACATCCAGCTTGCCAGGAGCCTACTCACATAGAAGGTTTCTTTTCTGTTGCTGAGGGTTTTTTTGTTTTGTTTTGTTTTGTTTTTTGTCTTTTATCTGACCATTTGAAACATAACTGGCCATGATCCAAGAAGAGACCTTTAGTCACTGGGGGAATACTGCATTTAGTCATATTTATGTGAGAAACTGTGGTTAACGGCCACAGTTGATCATAGCTGTGTTCAGTGATATATGTGTGAAGCACTTTGTTTAATGGTGCGTGGTACATTCGCTACTGTGTTTATTGATATATGTTGGAAACACTACCAAAGATATTGGCTTTATCAAAAAGGCAGAAAGTTGTAGTGAAAAACATCTGGGCTTTCCAACCAAATATACATGGATTAAAATCCCAATTGACCATTTTTTTTTTAAAGATTTTATTTATTTATTTGTCAGAGAGAGACAGCGAGCACAGGAAGACAGAGTGGCAGGCAGAGGGAGAAGCAGTCTTCCTGCCCAGCAAGGAGCCTAATGTGGGACTCAATCCCAGGATGCTGGGATCATGACCTGAGCCGAAGGCAGCCGCTTAACCAACTGAGCCACCCAGGCGTCCCCAATTGACCATTTTATAACTTGTATCCTGGGGTAAATCACTTACCTTCACTGAGTATGTTTCCTGTCTTAAATGGGGAATAATGTCTCCTTTCAGATATCTTCAAGGATTTGAGATAAGGAACATAAAGCATCAAGCCTGAGCCTGGCCCACACACTGGCATTCACCTCCCAAAGTCACTTCTCCTTGTGCAAGACCTCAAAGTTTCTGGGTCAAGTTCATCCCATCCAAATTCAAGCACATCCAATCAACTCCTAACACAAACTCTGCAGGCCTTCAGAACAAGGTCTTCTCCACAGAAGTGAACTTACGTCTAAGTTTTTGCAATACCAGAAAATGTTAATGAGGAGAAACATGTGAACCACATTCATGTGGCAAAGAAAGGGCGTTGTGTGGTGAGGAAGAGATTCAGACAATCCACAAAACTGAAATAAGTCCCAGAATATAAATGAATGTAAATTATACATACATTGAGCTAGCTGAAGACTGGGTCAATAAGATATAGATAGATATGGATGTATAGACAGATAGGTGATAGATAGATAGATATGGATACATTATCATATTATAAAGCTGCTCAGGTATATAACACACTATCTTAACATAAGTTATTGTGTGCCGAGCATTTTCAAAATACATTTTCATAGTTTCTTTGCTTCTAGGAGGTTTTGTTACCTTTAGGGAACATTATAAAAATAAGTCAGATGGCATTGTTATAACCAGAGGGAGGAGGGCAAGGAAATGCTGAACACTTTAGGTGCTTTATTTTTTTTTAAAGATTCTTTTTTATTTATCTATTTGACAGAGAGAGAGAGAGAGAGAGAGATCACAAGTAGGCAGAGAGGAAGGCAGGCAGAGAGAGAGGAGGAAGCAGGCTCCCCGCCGAGCAGAGAGCCTGATGTGGGACTCGATCCCAGGACCCTGAGATCATGACCTGAGCTGAAGGCAGAGGCTTAACCCACTGAGCCACCCAGGCACCCCAGGTGCTTTATATTTGTAAAAAAGGCATCTTTTATATTAGCAAGCTAGTTGCCCTGATGAATAACTAAACTCTACAACTGAAACTAATGATGAATACACCATTAACCAAGATGCTGGCTAATTGAATGAAAATAAAATAAAATTTAAAAAATGTTTAAAAATAATGTGAATGGCCAGAAGAGGAGAACAGGTTGCAAAAGGGTTAAAGTCACCTCCAAGCATCACTGAATTACAAGCACAACTCCTGACCAGGCCACTAACTGTTTTCCAGTGTTTTATGTAAAACTCAAAATTGAATTTGCCAACAGACATGGAAAATTAAATTCCCCTGAGAAAGTTGCAATAGCCTACATTTTGCTATGGGAGAAATAGAACATTAATGGAAGTTGCACAATATCTGTCTTTTTTAATCAAAATCTCAACAGGGCCCTGAACAGTAGCATGCCTCAAAGGAAGCACCACTGAGAGTAGGAAAAAAGCTCCCCTTTGTGCAAGACCTGCCATGTCTAGTAGGAACATGCATGATGGATGAGGGACGCTCAGCCAGAGAACAGAGTACGTCTTTGAGTGGTTGAACATGAATTTAGATTGTTCATATGTTCCTGGTGACTCGAGCAAAGAAATTACCAAATGGGTTTTTAAGTACTTTGATTTCTAGACCCATAGACCCAATAAAATGAAGAACTAACAAGCTAAAGGAAGGGCAGGAAGGCAGGGAGTAACACGCACTGAACCCAGTCTGGCACAGAAGCTTCATCGCTAACTCTTCTGTGACTTGCTTAAGAAATTTAACCTTGCTTTTCGTATGTGTGGAAGAGAGATAATAATGCTACCTGCTTTGCAGAATCGCAGCTCATGAAGAGCTGGACTGACATTGGTTATAATGACGCCATCATGCCTGATGCCAGCATTTAATGAGGAAGTGCTCTGGCCGTTCCAGGGCAGGAATCGTGGTGTTGTGTAACCTGGCAGGGGTTGGGGGGGGGGGACTAGAAGGCTGTCCCCTAGGAGACCTCAGGGACTTGTGTCCATTGTCTTTGTCAATCTATTATATTACAGGGGCCAGTCCTCAGCTAGGCAGACTCAGATCCCTGATTTTTTTAGCACCCTGAAAAAAGATCTTTTCCTGAATAGCAGGATCATTTCAACCAACTTCCTGGTAACAATATATAAATCCAAAATCCCTCTCTTCAACAAATGGCGTTGGAAAAACTGGACAGCCACATACAAAAGAATGAAACTGGACCACTTTCTTTCACCACACACAGAACTAAAGTGAAAGTGGGTTAAAGACCTAAATAAAAATAAAAGTAAATAAATAAAAATCCTGAAAGAGAGTACAGGCATTAGGGTCTCTGACATCGTCCACAGCAACATTTTCCTAGGTATGTCTCCTGAGGCAAGGGAAATAAAAGCAAAAAGATAGTATGGGGACTGCCTCAAAATAGAGTTTCTGTGAAGCTAAGGAAACAGTCAACAAATCTAAAAGGCAATGTACTGAATGGGAGAAAATATTTGCAAATGACATCCAATAAAGCATTAGTATCCAAAATATATAAATGACTGATATAACTCAACACCAAAAAATGAATAATCCAACTAAAAAATGGGCAGAAGACATAAACAGACATTTCTCCAAAGAAGACATGGCCAACAGATGGCCAACAGACACATGCAAAGATGATCAACATCACTCATCATCAGGGAAATGCAAATCAAATCCAAAATGAGATACCACCTCACACATATCAGAAGGACTAAAATAAAAAATACGAGAATCAACATGTGTTGGTGCAGATGTAGACAAAAAGGAACACTTGTGCATGGTTGGTGGGAATGCAAACCAGTGCAGCCACCTGGAAAACAGCATAGATGTTCCTCAAAAAATTAACAATAGTACTATACAATCCAGTAATTCCACTACTGAGTATTTACATAAAGAATTTGAAAACACTAATTCAAAAAGGCATATGCACCCCTATGTTTATTGCAGCATTATTTATAATAGTTAACTTATGGAAGCTGCCCAGCTATCTATCAATAGATGAATGGCTAAAGAAAGTGTGATACACACACACACACACACACACACACACAGAGGAATATTATTCAGCCATAAAATAATAAAATCTTGCCATTTGCAACAACATGGATAGAGCTAGAATGTATTATACTAAGTGAAATAAGTCAATCAGAGAAAGACAAATACCATATGATCTCACTCATATATAGAATTTAAGAAACAAATGAGCAAAGGAAAAAAGAAAGAGAGACAAACCAAGAAATATACTCTTAACTATAGAGAACAAACTGATGGTCACCAGAGGGTAGGGAGAACTAGAGGATGGGGATTAAAGAGCACACTTACCATGATTTTTTTAAAAATCCCAATTTAGGTAATTTACAATGAAAATTCTAAATTGCACAGGAACAGAATGCATGCTTCTATTCTATCCAGTCCATTTTATCCCTGAAAACAGACCTACATAGAAAACCGGTTCATAGGCAGAAGGAGGAAGGCTGCTTGTGGACAAGGACTCAGGTGAGTAGGTATCTGGCATATTTTAGGGGTCCAACTTTCTAACGGCCCTCAGGTGCATTCTGGCCTCAGGGTTATCGGAGAGGTAGGACAGCCTGAGATCAGGGCTTGGGCTTATAGTCTATGTGGATGTCCCTCCTCCATTTCAGGGAGTCAGACCATTGGCACTGGGGTAGGGAATGCAGGCAGAAAGGTGGCAGAAGATAGAACTGAAAAGTGAGCATGCAGTGGAGCATATGCTTTTTATTTAAAACATCTACCAAAATATTTATGAATGTGAATGCCATCTGGTCCTTAAGTGGGAGATGTCCTATTGGTTTTTCTGGCTTCGGGCTGGGAAGAAAATACATTTCAGGTTGTGTCCTTTTTAGAAGGCTCTCTCCCATTATTTAGAAATGCCTATCAATCATCTCTCCAGCTACAGTCGCCTGAGCTAGAAGCTGATCAATTACCATTTTATGACTTCATACCACTTGTGGGATATTACAACAGCAGCATGGGCTGATGGTAACATACCGGGAGCAGAGCAGGTGGTCTACAGTTTTGATTAAGTGGCGGATTAACATTCACCAAAGCAGGTAGAAGTGGAAACTAAGTTTTTGTGAGTTTTCCCAAGAATTCTTACACTAAAGAACCAGTGCATTTATTATTAACAGACTCCCACATTTCCATTTAAATATCCTCACGTAACTGTCAAGTTCACTGCTGGCTTAAAATACAGCCACAAGACAAAATGACCAAATGGTCCAACTTTACAAGAACTACTGCAAAAAATGTTTCTAAGAAGGGTCTTCTTTTTTAAATCAGATGCTCATACCACGGTCAAAAATACTATAACTATAATCCCTAGGGGACTTTAACTATTATTGCTCACCTATTTGAAAAGTTAGCTTAAAAAATCATAGCCAACCAAAAAAAGATGGAAAAAAAATACTGATCAAGCCAAGCTAAAAGAAAAAAAGAGAAACATTTAGGAATATTTATAATAACAAACTACATCACTTTAAACAAGGCACTGAAAAATAAGAAATGTTTCTGATGGTAAGAAAAAATATATTTATTAAGTGATTTCTCTGTGCAAAGCATTGCTCTAAGCATTTTATATGTACTATCTCACTTAGTTATCTCCAAATCCCTATGAAGTAGGTACTAATATCCCCACCATAGGTGAGGAAACCAAAAACAAAGAGATTATGGTACCATGCTGTCTTGGTGATCACAGCTTTGTAGTAAAGCACTAGCCATCAGGGAGATTCAAATTAAAACCACATTGAGATACCACCTCACACCAATTAGAATGGCCAAAATTAGCAAGACAGGAAACAACGTGTGTTGGAGAGGATGTGGAGAAAGGGGAACCCTCTTACACTGTTGGTGGGAATGCAAGTTGGTGCAGCCACTCTGGAGAACAGTGTGGAGATTCCTCAAGAAGTTAAAAATAGAG
>PISX010001791.1:0-78139 GCA_004024625.1 Mellivora capensis
ACCGTGGCCATTGCTGCTATAAACATTGGGGTACAGATGGCCCTTCTTTTCACCACATCTGTATCTTTGGGCTAAATACCCAGTAGCGCAATTGCAGGGTCATAGGGAAGCTCTATTTTTAACTTCTTGAGGAACCTCCACACTGTTCTCCAGAGTGGCTGCACCAACTTGCACTCCCACCAACAGGGTAAGAGGGTTCCCCTTTCTCCACATCCTCTCCAACACACGTTGTTTCCTGTCTTGCTGATTTTGGCCATTCTAACTGGTGTGAGGTGGTATCTCAATGTGGTTTTAATTTGTATCTCCCTGATGGCTAGTGATGATGAACATTTTTTCATGTGTCTGATAGCCATTTGTATGTCTTCATTGGAGAAGTGTCTGCTCATGTCTTCTGCCCATTTTTTGACGTGATTATCTGTTTTGTGTGTGTTGAGTTTGAGAAGTTCTTTATAGATCCTGGATATCAGCCTTTTGTCTGTATTGTCATTTGCAAATATCTTCTCCCATTCAGTAGGTTGCCTCTTTGTTTTGTTTAACTTTTTAAGAAACTGTCCACCTGTTTTCCAAAGTTACTGTACCATTTTAATTCCCATCAGCAATGTACGAAGGTTCCAGTTTTTCTGTACCATCCCCACAAATTGACATTGTCAATCTTTTGGAGTAGAGTAGTCCCCCTTATTAGTGGTTTTCACTTTCTACAGTTTCAGTTACCCATGATCAACCAGGGTCCAGAAGACAGTGATTCTCCTTCTTACTGCCTCACAATGCCCGTGACATTCACCTCACTTCATCTCATCATGTAGGCATTTTATCATCTCACATCATCACAAGAAGGCTGATTACATAAGAGTGATTACAGTAATATATTTTGAGAGAGAGAGATGCCACATTTACCTAACTTTCATTACAGTATATTGTTATAATTGTTCTATTTTATTAGTTATTTTTAATCTCTTACTGTACCTAATTTATAAATTAAACTTTATCATAGCTATGAATGTATAGGAAAAAACAGTATATGTAGGGTTCACTAATGTCCCTTGTTCAGGCATTCACAAGAGGTCCTCCTGGAATGCATCGTGCGAGGATGAAACCAAGGGACGACTACTCTATGGACATTTTGGTGGATGTGTAATTCTATCTCATTGTATTTTAAATTTGCATTTCAATAATGACTAATGATGTTGAGCATCTTTCCATGCACTTATTAGGTACTCATATATCTTTTCTTCTAAAATGCTTATCCAAATCTTTTGCCAGTTTTTGTATTGGGTTGTTTGTCTTTTTATTGAGTTGTAAGGTTTTATAAAAATTTTTTTTAAAATTTTCTAAATATAAGTCCTTTATCAGATATATGATTTGTAGATTTTTTTTTTCCCCATCTGTGGCTTGTTTTTTCATTCTCTTAATGGTATCTTTTGAAGAATAAAATCAGTGAAGTGCAGTGTATCAATGTTTTTCATTTATGGCTCATGTTTTTGGTGTCATATCGGACATCTTCACTTAATTCAAGGTCACAAACATTTTCCCCTAATTTTTTTCTAGAAATTTTATAGTTTTACTCCTTTGCATTTAGGCCTATGATCCATTTTGAGTTAATTTTTTCTATGATGAGAGGCTAAAGTCTAGTTCTTTTTTTTCTTTTGTTTTGTTTGTTTTCTTTTCTTTTCTTTTCAGAATATGGTTGTCCAGTTGTCCCAGCGTTTGCTAAAGACTGTCCTTTCCCCCTTTGAGTTTCCTTACATCCGTTTTGAAAACCAATGGACTATAAATGTGAGGGCTTACTTGTAGACTCTATAATCAGTTCCATTCATTTATATGGCTATCTTATGTCAATGCAACTGTCTTGATTACTCTGGCTTTATAGTAAGTTTTGAAATCAGGTTAAGTCCTTCAGCTTTGTTTTTTACTATTTCTAGGTTCTTTACATTCCATATACATTTTAGAGTCAGCTTGTCAATTTCTGTATAAGAATTTGGGAGGAAGAATGGTGAATAGGAATAGTGTTGATGCCTTCATAAACTATGAGCTCTGTGATGTGAGAACATGGTGTGTTTATTTTTTTATTTTTTAGATAATCTTTAATTTCTCTCAGCAGTGTTTTGGAGTTTTTAGTACACAGGTCATGCATTTCTTTTGTTATATTTATTTCTAAGTATGTCATTGTTTTTGATGCTATTGTTAAATTTATTTCTGAGTATGTCATTCTTTTTGTTGATAAAAAATAGAATTATTTTCTCAATTTTATTTTTGAATTCTTATTTACTATTCTATAGAAATAAAATTGATTTTACATATTTATCTTGAACCCTGAACCTGCTAAACTTATTAGTTCAGGTAGGGTTTTTGTTGTTCTTGTTGATTTTTTTTGTAAGTTAATTTTTATATACAGAATTATATGGTCTGAGAATAAATGCAGTTTTACTTTTTTCTTTCTAATCTACACGCCTTTTATTAAAAAATTTTTAAAAGATTTATTCATTTATTTTATTTGGGGGAGGGACAGAGGGAGGGAGAGAATCTCCAGCAAAGTCCCTACTGAGCACAGAGCCTGATGTGAGGCTTGATCGCAGGACCCCAAGATCACGAGCTGAGCCAAAACTAAGAGTCAGATGTTTAACTAACCAGCCACTCAGGCGCCCCTAATATGTATGCCTTTAATGTTTTTCTTGCCCTATTGCCTTGGCTTGAGCTTCCAGTACATTGCTGATAAGAAATGGTGAAAGGAAATATTCTTGCTTTGTTTCTGATGTGGGGGGAAAAACATTATTTCTATTAAATTTGATGTTAGCTATAGTTTTTATTATAGATTAAAAAAAAGCTCTTATTAGAAGATCTGTTATTGATAAAAGATGAAGAGATCTGTTCCTAACTGGTTGAGAGCTTTTATCATACATGAGTATTGAGTTTTGTTATATGCTTTTCTATGTGTTTTTCATGTGTTTTCCCTTTTATTCTATTAATGTGGTTCATTACGTTATGGATTTCCAATGGTATACCAATCTTCTTTCACTCTTGGGAAAAATCCTAATTGGTTATGGTATATAATCCTTTTTATATTTTTCTGGATTCAGTTTTCTTTTTTTTTTTTTTAAGATTTTAATTATTTATTTGACAGAGATATAGAGAGCACCAGTAGGCAGAGAGGCAGGCAGAGGGAGAGGGGGAAGCAGGCTCTCTGCTGAGCAGAGAGCCCAACACAGGGCTTGATCCAGGACCCTGAGATCATGACCTGAGCCGAAGGCAGAGGCTTAACCCACTGAGCCACCCAGATGCCCCTGGATTCAGTTTTCTAATATTTGTTAATGGTTTGTTTAAAAAAGTTTTATTTAAATTCAATTTAGTTAACATATAGTGTATTGTTAGTTTCAGGGATAGATTTTAGTGATTCATTGGTTGCATATAACACCCAGAACTCATTATATCCGGTGCCCTCCTTAATGCCCATCACCCAATTACCCCATTCACCTACCCATCAATTATACAGTTTTTAAGTAGTTTCCACTCCCAGAGTGGAGCCCAATGCAGGGCTTGAACTCACAACCCTGAGATCAAGACCTGAGCTGAGATCAAGTGTTGGATGCTTAACCTACTGAGCCACACAGGTGTCTGTTATTAATATTTATATCTATGAGATATAAATTGATCTGTAGTTTTGTAATTTTTCTGTCTTGCTCTGTTATCAAGGTAATACTAGCTTCATAAAGTGAATTGAGAAATGTGTCCTTTATTTCCTGGAAGAGTTTGTATAGGATTGATAATTATTTTTTTTAATATTTTCTTTCTTTTTTTGAGAGAGAGAGAGAGAGCAGGAGGGAGAGGAGAGGGAGAGAGAATCTGAAACAGGCTGTGCACTGAGCACAGAGCCTGATGCAGGGCTTGATGTCATGATTGTGAGATCATGACCTGAGCTGAAGCCAAGAGTCGGCCTTTAACCAACTGAGCCACCCGGTTGCCCCAGATTGATATTATTTTATCTTTAAGTATTTGTTAGAATTCACCTGGACCTGGGCTCTTTTGGAGAGGAGGGGGGTTTAAATTACTACATCAGTTCTTTGTTATGTGTCTATTTCTCCTTGAGTTAACCCTGTCATTTGTGTCTTTCCAGAAATTTGTCTAAGATGTCTACTTTGTTTGCTTAAAGTTGTTCATACTTTACATTTTTTATTTTTGGAGGATTAGTAGTGATGATGTTTCTTAATTTATTCCTCCCTTTGATAATTTGCATTTTCTTCTTGGATGGCTTAGCCTACGGGCTTATCAGTTTTGTTGATAATTTTGAAGAACCACTTTTTAATTTCATGATATTTCTCTGCATTCCTATTTTCAATTTTACTGATTTTTATTTTAATCTTTACTATTCTTTCTTCTACTTCCTTGGTGCATGCTTTGCTCTTCTGAGTTTCTTAAAATAGAAGTTTTGATAGTTGATTTTAGATCTTTTTGCTTTTCTAATATAAGCATTTAAAGCTAAAATTTCTTTCGACACTGATTTTGCTGCACTTATTAAATTTTGATGTTATTTTTTGTTTCCATTAATTTTGAGATATTGTCTAACTTGTGTATTTGATTTCTTCTTTGATTTTTGGGTTATTTTGAAATGTTCTTTCATTTCCAAGTATTTTCATATTTTTTACATTTCTTTACGATGTTGATTTCAAACTTAATTCCAGTGTGGTACTAGAACAAACTTTATAGGATTTCAGTTCTTCTAAATTTACTGAGATGTATTTATAGCATATCCCAAGGTTTCTATCCTTGATAGTATTCAATTTGCCCTTGAAAAGAATGTGTATTTTGCTGATGTTGGTTGGGATATTCTGTATCAATCAATTTCTATAGGTCAAGTTGGTTGATAATATTTAAGCCTTTGTATTTTTGCTGATTTTATCTCTTGAGGGATAAGGAGGCCTGATTATTTTACCAATTACTGAGAGAGGGGCATTCGAATATCCAGCTCTTACTGAATTTTCTGTTTCTCCTTTCATTTTTTTTCAGTTTTTTGCTTCATCTAATGTTCTGGTTATTGATTTCTCACTCCTCCGTTCCAAATTCAGCCTTTTTCGCTGCTCTGTGAAAATTGATCTGGTTCCTTTAAAAAACACCTTTTTCCCTCTCAGCTGGCACTGAAGCTTCACGCAGTAGAGGCCCCTGGAATAAAGCTCCAGAGGGAAATGGTTTTGCTTCCAGGTGCTGGTGTGCTGGCTTTTTCTAACAGCAGGTTCCTGTGGCACTTGAGCCTACCCTGGTACTCAGGTATCACAGTACAGGGTGACCAACAGCAGTGTCCTCTAGCTGTCCCCATTGGTAGTGTGGTTTGCATTGTGTATTGTTTGTAGTTTTGTACTGAAGTGCTTCTGGTGAAACACCTCTCTGAATAACCTCCCTGGTTATTGATTTCTGGCTATGTGGTTGGTTTCTGGCAAGTTCCTTAGGCAGGCTTCCAGAAAAGTGAGCACCTTTTCTCTTTCAGTGAGCAAAGGTTGTACCCTCTTGAACAAGTTCTGGATCTCAGCACTGGAGAGGAGAGCTTGGGAAGAACTCTTCCTTGGGTGCTCTGGGTCCCAAGAGTAATGGGACCTTAGACCTCAGAGCTGCTATTCCTATATTCTTTTACGTTCTCTTACAACTAGGCAATCCCTCATTACTTTAACTGCCATTATAGTTAATAGTTCTTTATATTAAATTTTCCTTATGTAGTCTCTTTCTCCTGATTGGACCTGTATTGATATATTTGTGCTGAAGCCCTGTTTTAATTGTTTATATATTTATAATGTTGTGTCTTCCTGAATCTTCACCTCATTTATGGTAGTAAAATTCCTGGTAGCAAAATTACAGAAGCTTCAGGCCTCACATCTTCCATATTCTGAAGAATAAGAGGCCTGTGATTCATGATTTTCATCAAGTTTTGAGATTTATTCTAATTACAGTTGGGTGGGGAAATACAATATGCTCTTCACTTAGCTTATGCATGTTGTTCTTTGGTTCAAGTGGTGCATATGTCTCCTTTCTAAAAACCACATAGGCCTCTGACTGAAGGGCAAAGAAGGCGAAAGCTGTGGAGAATTCTCATAGTTGTCCCTACAGTGAGCCTCCATAGCACCAAGCCTTTAAACTTAAACAGAGAGTGATGGTAGAAATGGTAGAAATAGCTCCTTTAAATAAAATATAAAATTGAGCCCAAAGAAGTAAAGTGGACTTTAGGTCAATGGAAGCAAAGAGAAGAATTTCAAGTAAGGAAACACTGAAATAATTGTGGACTCCTCCAGAGTTCCCACCTACCAGTAGTAGTCTACTATTGGGATTGTGAGTCACATGTACCATTTTCCAATGTGTAACATACAAAACGAATATGTACTTGTTGGTCTAAAATCTAATATCTGTTAATTGAGATTATGTTATTTAGAAGCAAATTGAACATGGTCCAAGTGCTTAAGGAGATTCAACGATCCCCTTAACTGGACAGTCTGACAAACGGTCAGATCCTTGAATAATCTCAGTTAAGATGCTTAGAACAGTGCTTGGCACAAAGTAAACACTAAAAATGTCTCTTGTTTATTATTACTGGTGGTATGTTGTTATTATTACTAGTATTTTTACTGGGGAATTTAACGGTTACATTTCACATCATATCTGCACCCCTAAGGAAACCCCAGAAGTCCAGAATCACCTACAGTCTAGGGAAACATATGATATATAAAATGATATTAAGTGCCAATGATATTAAAAGCCATAATAAGTCAGTTTTATGTTAATAGAAAAGGCATTCTCTCTAGGGAAACTATTTTAGTCCTGGAATCTACCAGAATAAACTTGGTGATAGCTAAAACCATACCCTGGGAACCATTTTTAGGCAAGAAACAGAATGAAAAGTTTTCTACTTCATAGACGTCTTTATTGAAACGGTGTATTTTCATCCTTTCTCAGTGAAGGTTTATAGATTCTCTTACACACACACACACACACACACACACAGAATATACTATCTAAAAAGCTCTCCCTACAGACATCCATGTTGCTTGCTCCCTCACTTCTTTCTAGTCATTGCTGAAATTTATCATCATAATAAGAGGCCTTTTCTCACCAAAGTATCTAAAATAGCACCTGTTGGTCAAAATCTCAATCTCTACCTATCCCATTATCTTTAGAGTTATTATATCTTACATCCAAGATAGTTTTAAGTAAAAGAGTATGCTTTTAATAGTTCCCCGAAGACAAGAGGTGTAAAAAGGATACTGTCCAGGGCAAATAGGAATGAATGGTCCTCCTGTCTTTCTTTGTAGCACTGATACATTATTTACTTTTTTCTTTCAATAGAATGACAGTTTCATAAGAGCAGAGATTTTTCCTGTTTTGTTTACTGCCGTATCTCTAATGCATATAGCAATACCTGGCACATACTAGCTACCCAGTAGAGAGTTAACTAAAATATCATAATGCATCATAAACCTTTCTCTTATTGCTGTTTTTATGACTGTTGGACCTATCCTGTGGAGACATGGCAGCTGTTTGTAGTGTTATAATCCTTTGATTAGGAAATCTATTTTGTACTTAAAAATTTATAATTAATAGCTTCTCTGGTCTCATTCCCTTTAACACTTGATATAGAGAAAATGTGATTTTTATTTATATTATAGTGGATTAGGAGGTATCTATATTGCTTTCTCTTGCCTGTGGGGAAAAATTGCCGTTTCAGTGGAGCTCCTGCTTTTTAAGCTTCTGGGAATTAGTGCTCACCTGGTGTCTGGAGTATTAAAATGCTTTCAGGTGAAGATTTGAAGGCTGAGAATATATCCTCCAATGTCTATGAATGCGAGTGTCACTGCCTCAATCCTCAGGGAGGGCTTGTAGGACTCAGGATTCATATTTTAAATGCACAGTGATAAATACATTCCAACCAATTCATCTTTGTAGTTAGGGCAGGTAAATAGGCATCCAAAGGATGTGATGAGAGCAGTTGTTCTTGCTGGTGCAGAGGGCTCTCATCGTTCTGGCACTCTCAAGGTATTTACTGTGCTTTTGATTTGCTGTATGTGAGTAGGATTTCTGGAGTATCGCAGTGTATTTACTCTGTAACTCACACTAAAAAGTATATGTGAAAATGAGGATTTTTATAGAGGAATGAGGAAAATTGTCATTATTTAGTTACAAGAAAAAGGGCAACTATAAAATGATTAATTATGCTATATGTTCCCATAGATGTGATTACATCAACTTGCTATGTGGTTTCTAGCAGCATTAGTCAACTTCCTTTAATAATTTAAGGTCTTTCTTCCTAAAGTATTTTTGCCAAAATATAATTTCTAAGTATAAAGGAATAGAAAATTGTTCATAGAAACTAGCAAATAGTTTTTCTCAGTAGAAGTTTATCTAGATTCTTATGATAAAATATAAATCAAGCCCAAGCAGTTACTTTTCAGGCAATTTCTTTACAGCTGGACACTTGCAATCACGGGGGTACCTGTCTGGTTTAGTTCATCACTTCACTTTGCATGGCCGTTGTTCGTTGAGCCGATGGTAGATTTGCAAGGTAGATAGTATGTTGACACAAATCTTATATTTGTTTTCTATTTAAACCCTTTGTTTTTCAACTTTATGCTCCTACTGAGACCATATTTACTTCTGAGACCATCGATACCTTTACCAAACCTATTGGAATTACAAGCGAATTATATTTGGAAATATATTTTGGTAATAGGTGCATTTATTTTTCTTTCTTTTCTGGAAATCATTCACAGAAATAATAACTGGAAATACTAAATACCCGTGTAATATTTTCATGAATGTTTTCTTGGCCATTTTCTGCTTGCATATATGGCTCCTTCCAGAATGGTTCTGGCTAGAGTAGGGTACTTTTGTTTTACTTAGGTCCTATCCCTTATGGTATTGCCTTCCTTGCCTTTATTCTTAACCTTTTCCCTTTTCTTTATGAAATGTTTTTCTTTTAATTTTTTATTTTTTAAAATATTGTATTTACTCTAGAGAGAGTGAGCAAGAGAGAGAGCATGAGCAGGGGGAGGGGCAGAAGGAGAGGGAGAAGCAGGATCCCCACTGAGCAGGGGGAGCCCAACATGGGGTTGATCCCAGGACCCTGAGATCATGACCTGAGGCAAAGGCAGATGCTTAACGGACTGAGCCACTCAGGTGCCCCTGATTTTTTTTTAAGTTTTATTATTTATTTGAAAAGAAGTATCACTTTTTTTTTCTTTCAAATTCACAAATACTGAATTTGCACTGTCAAAGCAAGGCAGGTTCTTTGAAATGGAAGGAGTAGCCATATTATGCACATGGAGACAGAACTTGTCACCCAGAGAACTACAAAGCAATTAATTTTATTATTCTCTAGTACTTGCTGTCAGACCGGATGTATGCATACATACACACATACACATTCATATATAAATACACGCATATATGTAGCTATTAATGTCTTACCTTTTCAATTTGGTTTTTACTTATGTTGAAATCATTTTAATTAGTTTTATAATTATGTTACTTTTCTTTATATCAGAGTTATATATAGTCTACAGAGCTTCTTACAAAAACAGCCACCCTGTAATATCCCTCTCCGCCACCATTTCCCACTGCCCAGGGACTAGGTTTAATTTTTTAAAATTTGTTTTTCTTTGTTCTCACCCATGTATCTCTGACATGCTTATATTACATTTAAAACATTTTCATTTTTTCAGTTTTAGACATTATCTGTACTTTCCCTTATGAAAAATGAGGATTTAACTATTTCTCATACGTTCTCTGTTTGTCTGGAAACGTATACATGTCCTTTCTCTGTCTTTCTCTCCTCTTAGTACAGTTGTACCACAGTTTTGGTTTACATATGATCATGTAAAAAGTATTTTTAGCTGAACCGTGTGGTGAATATATTATGGTGACTTTTCTTGGCAAGAATTCTGTTTTCACTTGAATTAATATTTTCTCAGCTTAGTTTTGTAGTTTGTTTTTTTTCTTTCAGTTTTTGCCTAACTTAACCCAGTTCTCCCTCAGGTATTTAAATCATTTTCTCAAAGTTTAATGTTATTTCACTTAAAAGTCATTTTTTTTGCCTAGATGCCCAAAGTATACTATATTTATCTTTAAAGTCTAATAGTTTTGAATATGTCCTGAAGTTGTTTTGTATGACTTGGATTCTTCAGTAGTATGTGTGCTTTCTCATTTGTAGCTTCTGATCTTTATTCATTCTTGCAAAGTTTCCTGAACTATACTGCTTAGTATTTCTTTTCTTCCTTTGCCTTAGTGTTCTTCATTGGGGTCTGCTGTTATAGTATGTTGGATTTTTTGTTTGTTTAATATTTGTTATTTTCTCTCATTTAGAAATCTTTTTTCTCTTTGATTTAAAAAAAATCTCCTTTTTATTTCTTTTAAGGCTTTTCTGTTTTTCATTTTGTTTTAGTTTATTCTTCATTTCTGAAATGACTTCCCCTATTTCTACTTCCTTTCTGAGTTATACCATCTCACTTTTTTGATTTATGTAGCTCTTCAATATCTTGTATAACTTTTTAAATTTTTAAATAGTAGATTATAGTTGTGATCTCTTTTACCAACCTCTTTTAGCTGCCTTTATTGTAGGAAATTTTTTCTTATGCTCACTATTATTTTTTTTACACAAGAACCAGGTATATATTTGACTTTTATCCTTTTCTTTGCTTATTCTTAATTGAGTTTAGTTTTTTCCTGAATTATTTTTTAAGATTTTATTTATTTATTTGACAGGCAGAGTTCACAAGTAGGCAGAGAGGCAGGCAGAGAGAGAGGAAGGGAAGCGGGCTCCCCACTGAGCGGAGAGCCCGATGCTGGGGCTCAATCCCAGGAACCTGGGATCATGACCTGAGCCCAAGGCGGAGGCTTTAACCCACTGAGCCACCCAGGCGCCCCTTCCTGAATGTTTAGAAGGAAACACTATTGAGGATAACTTTTTAGCCTCGCTGAGCTCCCTTCTGTAGTGTTCAATGAATATGATAGCTTGCTTTTGTGGATTTTTCTGCCTTTGCTCTATTCTACTTGTATTAATCGTTTCCCCCCTGCCCAGCCCTCCCTTGGTTTTTCTTTTTCTATTTTTTAAAAATCCTGTTTAAGTTGTATTCTCTTCTTTTCAGTTTCTTCTAGTTTCTTGGGCTCTGTCCTATCGGGGGACCCTGGGTGGTCAGTTTCTATAGTTCTTACAGGTTGCCAGACTACTGTCTTTGGAACTTTACCTTAAATCTTTTGAATTTACTGACTATTAGAATGGGCAAACATTTGCCCAGTTTCAGCTACTTTTCTCAAATTGACCTGTGCTTCCCAGTGAGCACCTGTTGGCTATTTTGGGGTTCTCTTCCCAGGTCCTTTAGGTTGCCCCTTACTTCCTTCTGCTTCCCTAAATAGATAGATGGTGATACCCATGGGTTTTGTGACTGTGAGTGGTTTGTAGAGATATCTTATCACCTTACTTTATTATAAATATCCATAGGTTTATGGTTTTGCTATGTAATTGCTGTGTCTGTTTTTATGAGGGGATTTGGGAAAACAAACTCTGCTGCTTCTACTTTTATTTTCTGCTTTGTGTTTTTGTTTCTGCCTTTCATATTAGAGGATGTCATCAAATTATTTTCCATCTGTTCATATTTGAAGAGCAGGAGACTAGTATGCTTTTAGAAATTATGTGCCAAAGGTGCCTGGCACTACTAATTACTGAATCTGTTGGGGGTTCCTCCTGAATGGAGATTGTCAGAATGGACTTTCTAGTTAGGATAATTTCTCTGGGTCATCTTATTGGAAAACTTAGGATTCAGTATCTTTTTATGTCTTTTCTCTTTAGCTGGTCATATTCAGTAGAAAAATAAGTCATATCTTTCTCCTAGAGGCTATAAATTTGGCTACTACTGATTTTAGAACCTTGTGGAAGAACCAGATGTGGTAAAGTATCAGTATGTACCCCAGACTCTTCATCTACCTGTTTTCAGATAGTACCCTGCTACCAATGATATCTGCTGTTTCCATTCCAAGGACAACAATGACCAAGACAAGGATGACTAATCCTCCTTCTTCGCCTCATCTCCCCAACCTCCCTCCCGCCCTTTTCTCCCTGTCCCACCCCCTCCAGAGAATAAACTTCCAGTTACCTGCCTGGGTATGAGGAAGGACAGTTTCCTAGCAGGAGACACTGGAGGAAGGATCTGGGTTTTTGACTGCTTCTTAAACTTTCAGCTGTTCTGGCTTTTAGCCCCATTGATTCTGTCATTTCCAGAGGTACCTGGCACCACCAATTACTAAATATGTTAGGAATTCCTGAGTATAATATGGGTTGCTTCTAAGCTTTCCTGTCTATGGGCTTAAGATCCTTTCTCCTGTTAACTCAGTTACCACTTCTGTTCAAATCGTTTCCTCTCAGGTTTTGCCATTGAGAGAGAGAGAGAAAGAGAGAGGGAGTGTGTGTGTGTGTGTGTGTGTGTGTTTAATCTTTTGTTTTTTTAGTGAGGGTTCAGAAGGGAACATAGCTAATGTGTATGTTTAACCTACCATGTTTAACTCAAGCATTTATTTATAGTTCTTTGGAATATTGCAGTGTGAGGGATGCCTGGGTAGCTCAGTCGATTAACCATCTGCCTTCGGCTCAGATCATGATCCCAGGGTCCTCAGATCAAGTCCCACGTTGGCCTCCTTGCTCAGTCGGGAGCATGCTTCTCCCTCTGCCTGCTCAGTCTGCCACTCCCCTTGCTCATGGTCTCTCTAACAAGTAAATAAATAAAATCTTTAAAAAAAGAGAAAGGAAATTGTATTACAGTGTAACCAGAAGAAATAGAGTATTGCTAGAACTTATACCCCTCTTAATTGCTATTTCCCCTCTATTTCACAAAAGAATTTCCATTTTAATGTCTAATATAATTTAGCTTTGCCTATTTTGGAACACTAAATAAATGGAATCATACTGTGTTAATTCTTTTGTGCCTGACTTTTTTGCAAAGCATTTTGCTTGAGAAATTTATCTGTGTTGTTGTAACTAATCCATGTTGTAACTAATTCATCTTTACTGCTGTATAATATTTTATTACATGACTCTACTCCAATTTATTTATTCTGTTCTTTGTGGACATTGATGGGCATTTAGGTTACTAGTTTTTGCTATTTTTTAAAGATTTTATTTATTTGACAGAGAGATAGATCACAAGTAGGCAGAGAAGCAGGCAGTGAGAGAGGGGGAAGCAGGCTCCCCTCCAAGCGGAGAACCCGATGCAGGGCTCGATCGCAGGACCCTGAGATCATGACCCAAACAGAAGGCAGAGACTTAACCCACTGAGCCACCCAGGTGCTCTGCTATTTTGAATAATGTTGCTCTGAACATTCCTGATTACGTGACTTGGTGCTCATGAGCACGCATTCCTATTTGGTATATACATAGAAGTAGAATTGTTGTGTCTTAGGGTCAACATGAGTAGACAATGCCAAATAGTTTGTGTTGGTCTACCAGTATACACTCTGCCATGGCTGAAAGTAGTTCTCCATGCCCCTCCCAACTCCTGGCATTGCTGGGCTATTTCATTTTAGTTATTATGATGGGTGAATAATGGTTTTATTTGGCATTTCCCTGAGGACAAATCAGGTGGACCAATTCTTCATTTATTTATCAATCTTTCTGGACACCTTTTTATAATATGTGTGAAATGTTTGTCTTTTGTTCATTTCTGTATCAGGTTTTCTTATTAATTTGTAGGAATGTTCTATATTTTCTAGTTACAAATCCTCTGTTAGTTACCTGTGATGCAGTATCTTCTACTCTGTGGCTTGCATTTTTTATCTATTAGTGGTTCTTGTTCTTTTGATGAACAAATTACTTTTAATATAGCCTAATTTCATAATGTAGTTTGACGTATTAATTTTTTCTTTATGCTTAGTGCTTTTTTTTGGTCATTTTTAAAAATTTTTTTAAGATTTTATTTATTTATTTGACAGACAGAGATCACAAGTAGGCAGAGACGCAGGCAGAGAGAGGGGAGGAAGCAGGCTTCCCGCTAAGCAGAGAGTCCAGTTGGGGGCTCAATCCCAGGACCCTGCGATCATGACCTGAGCTGAAGGCAGAGGCTTAACCCACTGAGCCACCCAGGTGCCCCTTTGGTCATGTTTAAGAATTCTTTCCCTGCCCTATGTTATGAAGATGCTCTTCTTTCTTCTGTCTTCTAATCTAAAAACCTTATACCTTTACTTTTTACATTTAGATTTACACTTTACCTGGATTTCATTTTTTTTAAATTTATTTATTTGTCAGAGAGCGAGGGAAAGAGAGTGAGCGAGCACAGGCAGACAGAGTGGCAGGCAGAGGCAGAGGGAGAAGCAGACCCCCTGCCGAGCAAGGAGCCTGATGTGGGACTCGATCCCAGGATGCTGGGATCGTGACCTGAGCCGAAGGCAGCCACTTAACCAACTGAGCCATCCAGGCATCCCCTCGATTTCATCATTATCTACGGTTTGAAGTAGGGATAAAATTTCATTTTTATTTTATATATATGTGTGTAAAATGCTATTTGGTGAAGAAACTTTTCTTATTCTCATCACTCTATAATGTTACTTTGTCATAAATTAAGTGCCTCCATATATGCAAATTTTTTTCTAGAGTCTCTGTCCTGTTTCATGGGTCTCTTTGTCCATCCTTGCATATATACTATGCTTTCTTAATTACTGTAGTTTCAGTTTTGATATCTGGTAGTTTGAGTCCTCCGGGTTTATAATTTTTGAAAATTGTCTTAGCTATTTTTTTGTGTTGTGTCTAATGTACTAATTTTAACCCTGTGTACTCATCAGTGATTAGTGACATCTGTGTGTATATCAGTAATCACCATTCACCAAGACTTAGTGTTTCCATTGCCCAAAAAGGTTTCTGTGTGCCTCTACCAGTCAGTGCTCCCCTCAAGATAATCACTATTCTGACTTTTATCAACATTGATTATTTTTGTCTATTCTTTACCTTCATATAAATTAAATCATAGAATATATATTTCTTTGATATGGCTCATATCTGTGAGAATCATCTGTGTTGTTTGTCTCAGGAAACCATTCTTTTTTATTGCCCTTTGGTATTCCACTGTATGACTATACTATAATTTATTCATTTTTCTATTGATCAGGATTCTTTGTAGTCTTGGATTATGATTAATAAAGCTACTATGGGTATTTTTTTTAGATTTTTTTAAATTTATTTATTTGTCAGAGAGAGAGGGAGAGAGAGAGAGAGCAAGCACAGGCAGACAGAGTGGCAGGCAGAGGCAGAGGGAGAAGCAGGCTCCCTGCCGAGCAAGGAGCCCGATGTGGGACTCGATCCCAGGACGCTGGGATCATGACTTGAGCCGAAGGCAGCCGCCTAACCAACTGAGCCACCCAGGCGTCCCTATTATGGGTATTTTTATAAATATTTTGGTAACCATATATACCCATTCTCTTGGTATAGTCTTAGAAGTAGAATTTTTGGGTCATAGATTAGGTATATCATTAGTTTAGTTAATAATGCTTAACAGTTTCCTAAAAATAACTATAACTATTCCTAGTTGTTTGGTGTATTGGACATTATATGTGAAAAATTGTAGAAATAATTGGGGGCATGGCATCATGCTATCTTTCTCCAGGTAAGTTTTCTTTGCTTTTATTTGCCTGTTCTAGGCTGCGAGTGGCTCTAGCAATCCTTGATCATGTCAGTCTGATGCCACTAATTAAGGTCATTTGAAGCCAGGTTTCAGTCCTTGTCAAAACCAGGTTACTTCCAGTTCATCTTTGTTCCTGGGCCCTTTCAGAAGCTAAAGTATGGAAAATTTATGAAAATCTCTCCTTGTTGGTAAGCTCTACAGTCATATTTTGCTTCTAGGTCTGCAAGACCATAAAAATCTCAGGTAAATTTATCAGTTCTTCATGTGGAATTAGCAGATGCCCTTAGAGAGAAAACAACTCCAATATCTGGTTCATCCTCCTGGATTTTTCTTCTTCTCCAGGATTTTGGCACTGTAATTCTTCACAGCCTTATTTGCTTCTCTGTGCTTTCAAGCAGATTTTCAAAAATAGTTTGACCAGATTTTTTAAAATCTTCTTAGTAGGATGATTGGTCTGCTTTGTATAAATTGCCATTATCAGAAGCAGAAATCTGTCCCCCATTAATATCCTTTCTACCCTCATCCTGTCTCTGTGTACTCTCCCATTCCTTTTTTCCTCTATTATGTCTGTTTATTCTAAGTGTATATTATTTAGCTGATACTGTGTGGTTAATTATTAGAGCTTTCTGTAATCATATTTTTTAAAAGATTTTATTCCTTGAGGAGGGAGCCTGATGTGGGACTCGATCCCAGGACTCTGGGATCATGACCTGAGCCGAAGGCAGACACTTAATGACTGAACCACCCAGGCGCCCCTGTGATCCATATTTTAATTTGATATACACATATTCATATTCCTACATGTTAGTTTTGTGGATGTACTTAGAATCATGTTTTAGGGTCTAAGATAAATCTCTTTGAATTTTAATTTTAATTGTACTTTGGGACAAGTGACATTTTTACATTATTCATTCTTCCCATTTAGATATGCAGTGTTTATTGACTTATTTAAATTTGTTTTCCTTCTGTCTATTACTAAGGTTTTGGAGGGATATATATGTGTGCATACATGCACCTGTGTATGTATGTATATGTGTGTGTACTTGCCATATAGATCTTATATTTATTTCTGACATATATTCTGCGGCTTTTAGGAATAAAGCTCTTTACCCAATTTTCTTTTCTTTTTTTTCCTTCCTTGTGTGTGTGTGTGTGTGTGTGTGTGTGTGTGTGTCTGATATACAGGGAGGTGACCAAAAAATATTTATCTCATTTCCAATCATTTTGCTGAACTTTCATATTGAGTCTGATGTCTTTTGTTCTATTTAGAATATTTATTCATGATTCATTTAAATATCTTTAAAAAATATTGTTAATTTGTATTGAAATTTGAGCACATGGCCTATAATACTACTGCTTAGAATTTACTGATATTTTTTCCCTGGGCATCTAGGATAGAGATCAAATAAAAACATGGCATGGGTGCTAAAAAAAGGTATGTTCTCTCTGTGTTGGCTACAACATTTGAAACTTTCTGTATCTTATTTTACCTTATATATTTCATTAAGCCAGATATTACATCGAGGCTGACATATAGGAGATCCTTCATGAAGGGTCATAGCTACCACTTGCCTTCCTGGCTTTTATTCTAGCTGAGTTTGGTGTTGCTGATTGACCCTCATGACTTTCAGATTGGTACCAACATAAGTTGCTTCTCAGTGCTACCTTTTAGCCTTTTTACTTCTTGGAGAAATTCTTGTCTAATTTCTCTTATAGGATACTCCAAGCATTTAAACTCCAACATTCTTAAGATGAACAGATGACTCTACTTCCTACATTGCCAACCAAAATTGAGGTTATAGTAGTGATCCACCTTCCTTGTCCTAAAAGTCACCTACATTATTAGCCATTTTTATCTTCTTTCTCCTGGCATTAGAGTTTTTCTACTCAATGTTGTTTTTTTTAATTTGGTTTTTTTTTAAGATTTTATTTATTTATTTGACAGAGATTACAAGTAGGCAAGAGAGGCAGGCAGGGAGAGAGAGGAGGAAGCAGGCTCTCTGCTCTGCAGATGTGGGGCTCGATCCCAGAACCCTGGGATCATGACCTGAGCCAAAAGCAGAGGCTTTAACCCACTGAGCCACCCAGGCGCCCCTATTCAATGTTTGCTATCTACTTGTCCCCTTACCTGTCTCCTTATGCCATCTCTAGTGTCTTGGTCATTAGATTCTTTTTTTAAACAGATTTATTTATTTATTTGAAAGAGAGAGAGAGCATGTGCATGCGAGCAGGGCTGGGGGCAGACAGAGAGAGTGAGAGAAACTCAAGCCGACTCCATCTGATCGCAGAGCCCAAGGCAGTGCTCAGTCTCACAACCCTGAGATCACAACCTGAGTCAAAACCAAAAGTCAATGCTTAACTGACTGTGCCACCAAGCACCCCTCAGTCAATAGATATTTTTAATTCCTCCTGTATCTTCAACTTCTCTCTTGTTGTGAACCCTCACCGCATATAAACATGCTGTATGTTCCCATCTTAAAAAAATATATTCCCTGCCTCCATACTCACCCCCATCTAGCTACTGTCCTATTCTTTATTTTACTCCTCATTCAAAATACAGTTTCCTTATCTAACATTTGTATTGTCTCACTTTCTAGTTCCAGTAGGCTGTTAAGAAAAACAGTACAGACTTTGAAGACCATTAGAGCCAAGATCAAATCTCAGCTCAGGAACTTAGGATCTTTGGAAACCTTAATCTTTAGGCTCTGTGTCTTATCTGAAGGGGAGCACTGGCTTCTTAAGGTTGTTTTGAGGATTAGTGTGAAGCTCATAGGAGCTTAGTCCTGGCAAACAAAATATTCTCTAGATGGTAGTAAATACTACTGTTATTTTGATTACCCTTATCCTTTTTTTAAAGGTATATTTTCTGGTTTGTAATCATGTTTTTCAAGTAGTTGAGGTTGCAGAATAAGTGACCTCAGGAAAATAACAGTGTTGGTATGTATAGAAAATTAAGACAGCTTATCCCAGTCTTGTTTAATGTGTTTGATTCTAACAAAATTCATTTTATTTTCTAGAAGACAGGACTTTTCTTGGTGGTCAAGAATTAGAATTATTTTGAGTGCAATAGATCAAGTTTCTTAAAAGCCTAGCTCTTATTTCAGCACCATGTTTAGCATTAATCCTTTTCTGTTCTTCCATCTTTTGGAAAAGGGATGAAAAACAGCATGGTGTAGTCAGAATGTGCAATGTGATTCAAGGGATAATAGTAAAGTTGTCTTACACAAAAGTTGCTGACCTATGATAAGAACTGGAATTTGTTTTTTTCCAGCTTTTTGACTGCCTATGCAGACTCTGTAACTCAGAGAATATAGAGGATTCAGAAATAAATCAAATATAGGCCCATTTTAGTAAAGGAAGAATGAGACATATAAATAAATAAGCAGGATCTTTGCATAAGTGTACTGGATTTGAGGAGATTAGAGCTGTTGTATGAGGCAGTCACATGAAAGTTGATATTACTCAAAATTATGACAAAGTCCTGTGTTTGAAGGGAATATATTTCATCTTCAGTGAAAAGTGATAGGGTCACAGAGGTTTAGAAATTGTAATAAGAAAGAAGATGAACGGTTGACAAAATCAGATGGTAAAGACTAAAAGGAGATGATTAATTTCTTGGTAAGAGTCCTCCTCTAAAAACTTTATTCCCCCCAGTTTTACTGGGAAATAATTGGCATACATCATTGTATCAGTTTAAGGTGTACAACATGATGGTTTGGCTTATGTATAATGTGAAACAATTACTATGATGGGTTTATTTTATTTGTTTTATTTATTTATTTATTTATTTATTTTAGAGAGGGAGTGCGCACACCTGAGTGCACACTGAGCTGAGTGCATGGTTGGGAAGGGCAGAGGCAGAGGGTAGAGAGGCTCTTAAGCAGACTCTGTGCTTAGTGCAGAACCAATGGGGGGCTGGATCACATGACCCTGAGCTCATGACCTAAATGAAACCAAGAGTCGGCTGCTTAACAGACTGTACCACCCAGGCTCCCCTACCATGAGAGATTTAGTTAGCATCCATTATATAGATACAATACAAAGAAAAGGACAGAAAATTTCTCTTGTGGTGAGAACTCTTAGGATTGACTCTCTCAACAGTATCCCTGTATGTCATACAGCAGTGGTAATGGCAGTCATCATTTGTACATCACATCTCCAGTACTTACTTACCTTTATAACTTGACCACCTTCCTTACATTTATCCTTCCCCCACCACCTGCCTCTGGTAACCACAAATAGGATCTCTTTTTTAGAGTTTGGTGGGGTTTTTTGCTTTTTGTTTTTAATTCACATATAAATGAGATCATAGAGTATTTGTCTTTCTCTGTCTGACTTATTTCATTTTGCGTAATGTTTTCTACATCTATCCATGTCGTTCCAAATGGTGTCATTCCAAATGGTAGGATTTCTTCTTTTTTATGGCTGAACAGTATTCCATTGTATAATTTCCATAGGTTTAGTGGAAAAGGCAGAAGAGAACTTTAACAAAACAGTATAATGGGAGTTTTCACAGTGATGCTTTTAGAGCACACACACAACTTTCTTTAATCAAAAATACTTTTAAAAACATTTTATTAAGAGAAAAATTAATAAATATACAAAAGTAAACAAAAGAGAAAAATAAACACCCCTGACTTATCACTCAGTTCAGTAATTATCAACTCATGGCTAATGTTGTTTTATCTCTATCTCCCCCTTCTTTTAGAATATTTTGAAGTAAATCACTCTTTTAAATTGCTTTTTTTTAAGATTTTGTTTATTTATTTAAGATAAAGAGTGAGTAAGAGAGAGAGAGAGCATGAGTTGAGGGAGGACAGAGAGAAAGGGAGCAGCAGACTCTCCATTGAGCAGGGAGCCTGATATGGGGCTCGATCCCAGGACCCTGGCATCATGACCTGAACTGAAGGCAGATGCTTAAGTGACTGAGCCACCCACATGCCCCTATACCCTTTTTTAGATCATCCCTTTTTTTTTTAGATTATTTTGAAGTAAATCTCAGACGTCATATGACTTTATCTATAGATACCAATATCTAAAATGTAGTTTTGGATAAATACCCTGTCATTTTCTTTTTCTTTCTTTCTTTTTTTTTTTTTTTTTGAGCTTCTTGTCATGTTTTGGTATCAAGGTTTTGCTGAGCTTATAAGACAAGTTGAGAAGTGTTCTTTCTTTTATGGCCCTTGAAAGAATGTGTACATAATTGACATATTTTCTTCCTTAGAAGTTCGAAAGAATTCACCAGTGAAGTCACTGTGACTTAGTGTTTTGTTGTTGCCGTTGTTGTTGTTGCTGTTGTTAGGTTTTAACTAACAAATTGTGTGTATCTCTACATATATATGTGTATACATACATATACACATATGCATGTGTGCATATATATAAAACCATTTCATTTTTCTATACCTATAGAAGTTTTAAGTTTTCTTTTGGTAGAAATTTGTTGTTTTTTTTAATAAGGAAGATCATTTTGAAGTAAACTTCAAGATTGGATCAGATATGGGTGTCTAAAATAAGGGAACAACTTTACCTTACACCAAAAAATACCAGTTTCTTATCATCATCAAATATCCACTCAGTTAACATTTCCCCAATTGTATTATAATTGTTCAATCATTTTTGTTTGAATTATGATTCAGATCAGGTACCTTTAATACATTCAGTAGCACGGATGTATTCATAATGTCTTGTTAGAATTTTTGAATATCTCTATCTCTTTTAATTTCTGATATTAGTAATTTGTGTCTTCTCTCTTCTCTTGACCAGTGTTACCATGTATTCATCAACTGGTGAATTGAACCTTTTATTATTTTGATCCTTTTCCTGGAAGATTTCTCTCTCTTTTCTAGTGCAGCCAAGCCAGAAGGGGTTTGTTTGTTTGTTTGTTTGTTTTGGTTTGTTTTGGTTTGGTTTGGTTTACTTTGTATATTATATATTATGTCTTTGTAGATATTTTTTATATATTATGCCTTTGTTTATATTTTTGTTTTCTATCTTTATATGTCCTTGTATTTTATGTGTGTGTCTTACAAGCAGATTTGAAAATAGTTTTCTTTCTTTAAAAATACAATCTGAAAAAAATTTTAAATAAAAATAAATAAAAATTCAACCTGTCTTTTAATTGGTTGATTTAGACTTTTTCTTACAATGTGTGATATAATTATAGAAACTGGAAACAGGCCAGTAGTTATTAGGGGTTAGGGATGGGTTTGGGGAGGAAGGTGGGTGTGGTTACAGATGTGATGCAGCCCTTCTGTATCTTGGCTGTGGTGGTGAACACAAACCTACACACCCAACACAAGTATATAGAACTAAATATAGACACACACTCACACAGGAATGAATACAAATAAAACTGGAGAAATCTAAATAAAACCAGTGGATTGTATCAGTGTCACTGTGGTTGTGATATATTTTACTATAGTAGTACCCCCCTTATGTTGAGTTTTGCTTTCCATGGTTTCAGTTACCTACAGTCCAGTAGCACATGATCCTCCATCTGACCTATTATTGTC
Organism: Mellivora capensis; assembly: GCA_004024625.1. Taxonomy (NCBI): domain Eukaryota; kingdom Metazoa; phylum Chordata; class Mammalia; order Carnivora; family Mustelidae; genus Mellivora; species Mellivora capensis. The sequence continues at coordinate 22,142 of PISX010001791.1, forward strand.
AGAAGGTCAGTAGTAACCTAACACTATCATTCACCTCACTTCAGTAGTACCCTAACAATCATTCACCTCACTTCATCTTACCGTAGTTATTTTATCATCTCACATCATCTCACATCATCACAAGAAGAAGGGTAAATACAGTACAATAAGATATTTTGAGAGAGGGAGAAAGATCACTTTCAAATAATTATAGTATTTGTTATAATTTTTCTATTTTATTATTACTTATTGTTAATCTCTTACTATACCTAATTTATAAATTACACTTTATTATAGGTATGTATATATAGGAAAAAACATAGTAAATATGGGGATCAGGGCTGTCTATGATTACAGACACCCACTGGGAATCTTGGAATATATCCCCCACAGATAAGAGGGGACTATAGTGTATTTTTGCATTGGGGGAAAATGGGTAAAAAGTATATGTAGTCTTTCTCTCTTGCTTCTTACTGCATGTGAATCTTCATCTCAAAATAAAAAGTTTACATAAAAAATGTATTTACTGATATATTTTGGTTTAAATCTACCATAATATTTACTTTTTATTTGTTCTGATTATTGATTTTTATTGTTCTTCTTTTTTTCTTCTATTTTCTGCTCTTTCATTTCTACTCTTTCATTAACTTGGAAGTGCATGTTCTTTACTATTTTGTTTTTTTCAGTGGTTCCCGTACACATTGCAGAATGCATGCTTCACTTACCAAACCCTAATATATGTATTTTTATTTTTACCTTTTCTAGGAGTAGAGAAGCTTAAAGCTACTTGACTTCATTTATGTCCCTTCTAGATTTTATGTGTTTTTTTGCCCTGCATTTTAGATTAGTATGCAGTTAAACTACACAAAATACTATTGTTATTGTTGTATCAGCATCATCTTTTCTCTTTACCACCATATTTTACCTTTTTGGTTGTTCTTTATTTCCTTTGGTTTTGAGCTTCTTTCTCAGTTTAGTGCTTTTTTCTGAAGAAAATTCTTTCACAGTTCCTTTCTCAGTGGTCTTTTGGTGATGGATTATCTTGATTTCTTTATTTGAAATGTCTTTATTTTTTCTTAATTTTTGAAGGGTAGTTTTGCTGAACTTGGAATTATTGCCTCCTAGCTCTTAGAACATACTGTTTTCATTCTCTAAGTTTTTGTTGAAAAATCATCGTCAATTTTATTGTTATTTTGTTAAAGGTATTCTGTTATTGTCCACTGGCTACTTTTAATATCTTCTCTTATGTCTTTTTTTCCTGTAGTTTTACTTTGATGTTCCCAACTCTGCATATATTTGTTTATGTATGTGTGTGTATATTTTAAAATATATTCCACTCAGTGTTTGTATCTTGATATCTTTCTTCAAATAAATTCTCCGGCATTAACCTTTCAAGTATTGCTTTTGTCCCTTTCTCTTCTTTCCTTTTACAAATCCAGTTACGCATTGTCAGACCTCTTACTGTATCCATTTTTCCCCTTTTTTATGTTCTCCATCCTTTTGGCTTTCTGTGCTTTACTCAAGGTACTTGTGTCTTCTAATTCTGTCGATCTCTCCAGGGTCATTTATAAACTGATAAATCTACCTGTTATGGGTTTTTTTGTTCTTGTTGTATTTTTCAGTTAAAAAATTTCCCCATCATTCTTTATAATAGTTTCTAGTTCTCAACTAACATTCTCAACCTTGCATTTTATTTTATTAAACATATTAAGCATATTTTAAGTCCCAGTCTGGTAACTAATTTTTCTGGATCTCCTGTTGACCTGTTTTTGTTGTCTCTTACTTTTCTTGTTTTTCTATCCCAATTTTCATTTTTCCTGTATACTTGGTCAGTTTTCATTGATTGTCAGACTTCAAATGTAAAAATTTTTGACATAATTTAAAAAATTAGATGATGGTATTTTCTTTTAGAAAAGATTTATGATTGGGATTTGGCAGATATCTAGGAGGCATTAACAATTCTGGACCACCTTAATTCGGACAGGATTTGGGATGATTCGAATTTAGCCCTTAGTTCCTAGTTGGCTGTCTTAGTTCATTTGGATTGCTATAGCAAAATACCACAGACTAGGTGGCTTATAAACTATAAAAGTTTTTTTCTTACAGTTCTGGAGGCTGGGAAGTCTCAGATCAAGGTGACCAGATTTGGTGTTTGTTGAGGGTTCCCTTTCTGTTTGTAGATAGCCGTCTTCTCTCTGTATCATCATGTAACAGAATGAGAAAGGAAGCTCTCTGGGGTTTCTTTTTAAAATCTCATTATGAGGATTTGCCCTACCTCCCAAAGGCCCCAATTCCGAAAGCACATTGAGGACTAGGATTTCAACACATTAATTTTGGGGAGAATACAAGCATTCAGTATATAGTGTTGGCTATCTATTTTTAGTTTACTCTTTATCCTTGTAGTTTATCTTTTCAAGATCTAATCTTACAGCCTAGCCAGTTTATTAGGACATAGTCTCTTACCAGCATACCTCCCCTCCTGCCTCTTTCCAAGGGCATGATACTCCAGTTTTTCATCCTTTTCTTCATGAATTTATCAAAAGCTCTGTTCAGCTTCTCAGCCTCTAAGCTACCTCTGTCAGGACTGTCAGATATCAAAAAAGAAAAGCAGCCTCAAATGCCTCAAATTATTTCTCTGTTTCCTTCTTCTATTGAGTTTCAGACATTATTTTTTTACTACCTTTTTATGTCTCTCATGCTTTCATTATTTACCTTTTTAAGTTGATTTTTGCAGAAGGATTATTTTTCAAACACCTGATCTTTCAGATTACCCTGCTATGTTCTGCTTAAAGCCTTTGAACATCCTATTCCTCCTACTTAAAAAACTCTACCTCCTTAGTCCCCCAGTTTACACCAGTTCATGCTGTAGATCAGATCCTAAAGAGCTCTTCTTCAGGCTTCTCTGACTCCTGGGATAGATTAGGACTTTTATAACACTGCCTTCATTGTCCCTGTGGCTTGTAGTTATAATTTATTTGTGTGTTTATTTCCTTTAATGTTTATATTTTCAATGCAATGTAAAGTTCTTGAGGAAAAGAGCCATATCAGGTTTTGTGTTGTTTTTTTTTTTACTTATTCCAAATTATAACCTATGGGGACTATTTAATATTTCTTCATAAATAGGACACACTGGTATTGGGTTAAATGATTAAGACTTTCCTTGGATGATAATGGCAGAACTTAAAGAAAGAAAGAGATTATGCCTTTTTCATGGGTCCTGGAAGGGGAGATGATTTTATTCTTATTTTTATAAATGTATTATATTGTAAATGTATAATACATTTATAAATATATTATAAAATACTTCAGGCATATTAAAAATATAAGGAGGTATATAATATACCCTGTTGTCCTCACAGCACTGCTTAAGAAATAAGACATAATTTATATTCATAAAGATATATAGAGAGCCCAGAAATAGACCCCCCCAAAATATAATCAACTGACTTTGATAAAGGAGCAAAGGCAATACAGAGGAACAAAGATAGAGTTTTTGTTGCTAGAACACTTAGGCATCCAAATGCGAAAAAAGGAATCTAGATACAGACAATACACTCTTAACAAAAATTAACTCAAAATGGATCATAGACCTAATTGTAAATACAAAACCATAAAATTGTAAGAAGATAACATAGGAAGAAACCTAGATGACCTTGAGTACAACAATGCCTTTTTAGGGGCAACACCAAAGATATCATCCATGAAAGAAATAATCGATAAGCTGGATTTCATTTAAATTAAAAATTTCCACTCTGAGAAAGACAATATCAAGAGAATTAAAAAATAAACCACAGATTAGGAGAAAATATTTATAAAATATTGATAAAGGACATTTATTCAAAATATACAAAGAACTTTTAAAACTCAATAATAAAATAACAAGCAACATTATTTTTAAATATGGGCCAAAGACCTTAAAAGATACTTCATCAAAGAAGATATAAAGATGGCAAATAAGCATATGAAAAGATGCTCCATACCATATGTCTCTGGGGAAATCCAAATTAAAACGAGATAATACCACGTTACTAGAATGGTCAAAATCCAAAATACTGACAGCACCAAATGTTGATGAGGATATTGAACAACAAGAATTCTTCTTATATATTCTTATATATTGTGGGTGGGAATTCATAATGGAACAGCAATTTGGAGACTGTCTGGTGGCTTATTACAAAACTAAACATACTCTTAACATTTAAACCAGCAACTACCCTTTTAGTATTTACCCAAAGGAGTTAAAAACTTATGTCCACATAAAAACCTGAACAAGGGTGTTTAGAGCAGCGGTTAAAACTGCCAAAACTTGGAAGCAACCAAGATGCCCATAGAAGGTGAATGGATTAATAAAATGTGGTATGTCCAGACAATGAATATTATTCAGCACTTATAAGAAATGAACTATCAAGCCATGAACAATATGAAGGACACTTAAATGCATGTTATTGAGTGAAAGAAGCCAGTGTGAAAAACTTGAATACTGTGTGATTATAATATGACATTCTGGAAAAGGCAAAGCTATGGGAACAGTAAGAATATCTGTGCCTGGGACGCCTGGGTGGCTCAGTTGGTTAAGCGGCTGCCTTTGGCTCAGGTCATGATCCCGGCGTCCTGGGATCGAGTCCCGCATCAGGCTCCCTGCTCAGTGGGGAGCCTGCTTCTCCCTCTGCCTCTGTCTGCCTGTGCTCACTCTCTCGCTCGCTCTCTCTCTGAGAAATAAATAAACAAAATCTTTAAAAAAAAAAAAAAAAAGAATATCCGTGCCTGCTCATGGGAGCAAATTGAAGTGGAGGAGAGAGATGAATAGGCAAAGCGTAGAGGAAAGCCAGGAAAGTGAAAATACTATGAATGATACTGTAATGGTGGAATATGTCATTTTGCATTTATTTGTCTAAACTCAGAGAGTATACATCACCAAGAGTGAGCCCCAAGGTAAGCCATGGACTTCGAGTGATTATGATGTGCCTATGGCGGCTTATCCTTAGTAAAAAAAAATGTGCCATTCCTGTGAGTGCTGTTGATGGTGGGGAGGCTCTGCCTGTGTGGGGGCAGGGATATGTGGGAAATCTCTGTATTTTCCTCTCAATTTTGTTGTAAACCTGAAACTGCTCTAAAAAGATAGTCTAAAAAAAATTCAGAAAAAAACCCCAGAGAGATCAAAGGGATAATCTCTACTATTGATTAATAAAGCCCTAAGAGACAAAGCAACCAAAAAATATATACATAGTATACTAAGATATAAACATACATAAACATGTGCTAAGATATATATATATAAACTAAGAAATAAACATATAAACATATATAAGCATATATAAACAGCAATTACTTTGACTTTTAGATACTTTTATGATAAAGTAACTAATTTTTGTTTATTGTTAATTTGTTTAAGGAAATTTTTCTTTAAACTTTCAGATGATACAGCATTGTTTGAGTTGATTCAACTAGTTCCACCAGGTACTGTATTGTATTTTGATAAGGTAATTGATATGCAAACCCATGTCAAAGAATGCTTTTAAAAAATACATATTTTTCCCTTCTTCCCAAATTAAGAACACTGTTGAGTTTCTCGTATTGGTCCACTATGCACAAATACATAAATACATAAAGATTGACATAAATAGTGTTTGAGTATATTGTTCTAAGTTGAATAAATAATAATAAAGAAAAGTGGAAAATTGTATGCTATTCTCCTGGCATATTTTGTGCCATTCATAAAAACTGACTTTGCGTTTTTGTGATTTTCCTTAAACTATATTTTTTTGCTGATAAAGTAATTATCTTTGTTTTTGTGTGTTGAGTGTTACTGGGAATGGGGGCGTGGAATAAAACCTTAACTATTTAGTAAACATTACAAATTTCCAGGGTAGGTAAAATTAAAATTAAGATATGGAGGATACCTTGATTTCTGTTATTTACTTCTGTGATTTTTAGGAGAATTCTATCTTAAATAATTATTCTATGTGAAAAATGGAGAGTTATGTGTTACTGAAATTTAGTAACCTTAAAGATTTTGATTATTACATATATACCTAATTTGTGTAACCACAGATTCTAGAGAATACCTTCATTTTTTTCCAACATGTAACCTAGTGCCTTATAAAGGCAATTAGAAAAGAATGGAAGATAGAGAAAATTTATGGAGCTGGTAATTACATTTTAGATTTGTAAATGTCATACCAACTTGATATGTTTACAAGGACTTTTTTCTCTGGAAACACGTAGGTACTCACAAAATTTACATGAATATCTCCCTTCTATGAAAGGGGCAGGGAGAAGTAGTAATATGTACTACATCTCTGAGTAAGGAATCCATTTAATATAACTTTCTTTTAATCTTTATTTCATAGAAAAAAAAAAAGGCCCTGAAGCAGAAATTTCAGTAAGGCGTCAGGCACTATATATATTGTACTTGATGATTTTATTTCTAAATAGAATATTTTGTTATAATTTGAATCATAGGGTATCTTTCTTGTAGTGGGTGAAACACTGTCTACATATGATGAAAATACACGAGATTTCATGTTCCCGGGTCCAAACCAAATTTCTGGACACCATGATTCAAACCGCCAGGTTACCATGAGGAGGATTTCTGGCCTTCGAGTAAGTGCTTACAATTTTCTGAATCAATCTGTGATGTGGGATCATTTTCAAAAACCACCACATATGCTTTAATACCTGAAATGTGAAGAACTAATTCAGAGTTTAATTTGGTTCAAAACATAATTTTTTAATGAAATTATGATGTTATTTTAAACATAATGAAATCTGAACAAAACCCATGCATCTTTCATACAGAATTAACAAGCATTAATTGCCTTATATTCTTAAGATTTTTCTCTTCTTTTTCTGCCTCCCACCTCCCTACTTTCCATGTCTGTCTCTTCTTTCTTCTTTATTGTTTTCTCAAAAGAAAGACCAATAAACATTTGAAAAGATGCTCAATTTCATTAGCATATAGGGAAGTCCAAATTAAAACAACCCGATGATTTCATTCTTATAGCCATAGGGTTGGTAAAATTTAATAAAATCTGACCATATTAGAAGTGTGAAAAACTCTTACATGCTGCTATGCCATGTAAGTTGGAACCACCACAATTCAGAATTATCTAGTAAAGGCAAAGATTCTCATAGCCTCTTGCCTTATAGGTATGTAACATGAAAATGTATTCTCTCTGGTATACTAAGAGCCTTCCTAGGGATGTTCATTGATAGCATTGTTCATAATAGTGAAAAATCAAAATGATTTAAATGCTCATTAGTAAGAGTTTGTATGATTTTGAGTTTAATTGTTGTATGTTCATGTCATGGAAATATACATTTATATACCTAAAAGTGAAAGCAGCATTATGACAGCCAACTCTTCCATCCTTTCCCCCAACTCCTTTCAACTTTCGTTGGGTGATTTAAAAATATATTTATCCCGGAAAATGTCTTCCGCTTAGAGAAACTGAGAGAAGACCCTGCTATTTCAAAGAAGAAGAATAGCAAAAGATGTCTAGGTTGAAATAATTTGGACAAACATTTTTTTACTACCTTTATAAAATGTTAAAGCAGTATGAGTAAGGAAAGTGGGGTGATCCATGAGCCAATATGGTGAATTAAATACTTTTCCCTTGGGTCTAGGTTTATGATATACTCTGTTCTGGGAAATAGCAATTTCAGCTTGCTAGAAGTGTTAAAGTTGACTGACTAGCAAATCTATGAAAATATACTTCCTTAGGGATATTATCAGTGTCTATTAACCATCTTCTGTATTATAAAAACCTTCAAAGAGTGTTTCAGTAAATGTATGGAAGCTTGCAATGAAAAAAATATGATTTTAAAATTATGATGTTTTGAAGGTAATTTAAAATGCTGTATTATACCAAATTGGCAATATAAATATCCAAGTATGGACCATTAATCATTATCTTCTTCATTTACTTTGGGTTACTTCTTTATACATTCAGGTGTTGGATTACTAAGGCAAAAAATACACACACGCACACATATATATAAATTAAGACTTCTGGTAATGGTGGTTTGAAGAGGTTGTAATTCCTCTCTCCATAAAAAACAGGTATAAAACTGGACAAAATCATCACAAAAAACAATTTCAGAACACCAGAAACTAACTGGCAATAACTATATTATACACCTGAAACTAATATTGCACTGTATGTTAACCAACTAGAACTTAAAAAAAAAAAAAGAGTAAGTGTTTATGCTTAAATAATGGCTAAAGCTTTGGATAAAAATGTCGGTCACGTGGATCTTCTTGCCTGGGACAGCTCCCATACCCTGTGAGGCCAGTGAGAATTGTAGCTTCACCAATCCTGGGGCTGGGCAGAAAAATCAGAAGCTCTGCTACCAGAGAGGTCAGAATCAATTTTGAAGGGTGAGACTGTGATACTGTGATTTAAAGTAAGAAATATATACTTGGTCTTTATTCTTGTTCTGGCAAAATCCTTGGCATTTCCTAAGTGATGGGGAGCAATAAAGATGTCTTTTGTTATGTTAATGAGGTGACTTTTGGACAGACTCTAGATAACCTAAGGATGGGGGGTGGTTGCCAGGAGGAACAACCCTGGTATTAGAGGGTTAGAACTTTAAGACCCTTGACCTCTGGGAGTATAGATGAGGCTGGAGATTGCATTAAAATACCAATGGCCAGTGATTTAATCAATCTTGCCTATGTAATAAAGCCTCCATAAAAAAACCAAAAGGCCTGGGTTTAGAGAGCTCTTAGGTTTCTGGACTCATGGAGGCAGCTCCTGGGAAAGTGGTTTCCCTGGGGAAGGTATTGCTCCATGTCCCTTCCCACATACGTTGCTCCATGAATCTCTTCCATCTGTCTGTTCATCTGTATCCCTTATCATATTCATTTGTAATAAATTGGTAAACAGTAAACTATTTCCTGAGTTGTGTGAGCCTCTCTAGCCAGTAAATTGAACCAGGGGAGGCAGTCACGGAGACCTCCAAATTATACCCAATTTGTCAGGAACACAGGTAACAACCCAGACTTGTGATTGCATCTGAAGTGGGCTAGGCACAGTCTGGTGGGACTGATTCCTTAACCTCTGGGATCTAATGCTATTGCCAGGTAGCTGGTGTCAGAACTGAGTTAAATTATAGGACCCCTACCTGGTGTCACAGAGAATTGCTTGGTGCTATTGGAAAACCTACACATTAGAATTGGAGTCAGAATCGTAAGGACAGGCAGTGTGTCTTCACTGGATTTGGATGCAAGTGGTTGAAGAAAGGCCATAGCTTTGATAGGCCAATGGCAGTTCCACCTAGAGTGAGCAGCCCATCTGCCAAAAAGTTCACAGAAGTAAGGGAGCAATAGAAGGGCTGAGATAAGCTCTCCACCCATTCCTGGCTGACTCTGAAACAATGTACATGCGGCAAGACCGTGAGTGCCCAGCAAAAAGTGAAACTCAGTAGAAATTGCAGACCTGAGTATCTTTGAATGTATTCCCCAAGCCACATACAGATGATCAACAAAGAGTGGAACATTTATAGGTTCATTGGATGACCACCAAGCCATGTAAACAACAGGTGAGATTCCTAGAAAGAATGGAAGAATCAAAAGATATGGCACATGTAAACTGAAGAGCCAAATGGCAGATAAAAGTCCAGTCATATCAAGTACTCTATTTAAATGCGAATGGATAAAACACTCCCATCAGTAGTTTGTTGTCCTGGCAGACGACAATGCACCCTTCCTCAGAATTCTTGTGACATCTCTCTGAGTCTTGGGCTGCTCTCTTGAACCCATTGCTGTGGCAAGGGTTTCTTCTGGGATTAAATCTTGGCACTCTTGCAGACTACCTGATTAAACTTGAGCAAAGCACTATCATATGAAGATCTCATAGGGCTGCTGGGTGCATTAATGAAATGTAAATGGTTATAGCAGTACCTGGCATGGAGAACACTCAGAAGTATGAGTGACATGCTGATGGCTGTGGAGATGATGAGAGTGCTGATGTTAATCCCCCTTAAGGCTGTGGACTCCATACAAATAGCATCTGTGGCTTTCTCATCTTTGAACTTAACTCTTAGCACAGTACTTTGCATGAAGTAGGTACTTAAATGCCACTTGATTGAATTGAATGAATGAATCACATCTTACAGACTTCATAGAGGAACTGACATTTGAGATGGAGTCTGATTAATTTTATGTGTCAACTTGGTTAGGTTATGATGCTAGTTGTTTGGCCAAATGCTAGTCTAGATGTTACTGTGAAAGTATTGTGTAGATGTAATATTTACAAGCAATTGACTTTAAGTATAGGAGATTACTATTGACAATGTAGGTGGATCTCACCCAATTAGTTGAGACCTGAAGAGCAAAAACTGAGGTTTTTGCTGAACAATAAGGAATTCTGCCTCAAAACTGTTATGTAGAAATACTTCCTGAGGGGCACCTGGATGGCTCAGTTGGTTGGGCATCTGCTTTCGGCTCAGGTCATGATCCCAGGGTCCTGGGATTGAGCCCTGTGTGGGGCTTCCTGCTCAGGAGGGAGTCTGCTTCTCCCTCTCCCTCTTATTCTGTGCTTTCTCTCTCTGTCAAATAAATAAGTAAAATCTCAAAAACAAAAAGAAAGGAAGAAATCAATCAATACTTCCTTAGTTTATAACCTGCTAGTTTGCTTACAAATTTCACACTCAAGACTGCAGTAACAACTTTTGTCTGAGTTGCCAGCTTGTGGATTGCCCTGTGGATTTTGGGCTTGCCACTCTCAAAATCACATGAACCAATTCCTTAAAATGAATCAATCTCTCCCCCCCATATATATACTATATGCTAATATAGTATATTACATGTTAGTTATATATATGTTCTGTTTTCCTGGAGAACCCCAACTGATACATACTAGTTTTGAAAGCTCAGTGAAAATAATGGCTAAAACACTGAGTATTTGCTATGTGACTAGTGATATATATGGGGAAGGGTAAAGTGATAAGTTGTAATCCAGGCTATGGTAGTTATAAAATATGTCCACACGTGATTTGTTACTTCTCTCTTCCAAAGGCAGAGCTAGTTCTCCAGACTATACTCAGTGACTATAACAGATAAAACATGGTGAAGTGGCAGTATTAGACTGGAGACCAGGTCATTAAATGCACTGTGGCTTCCTCCTTGCTCTCACTCCTATATCAGTCACTTTGGGCTAAGCCAACTGCCATGTGTGAAGACACTCAAGCACCACTATAGAGAGGACAGAAGCCGGAAAGGCTTTTCTAGAATGTCTGTGAAATCTTGAAAGGTCTTGAAGAAATTCAGATGTGTGTTTGCAGGAAAATAAGGTAAATGTTATTGGAAATTAAGGATAAAAGGGTTCCTTGTTATGTAGTGACAGAAAGTTTAGCCACACAGTCACCTGCAGTAATGTGGGAAGGAAAGAAATATGAAATGGATGGTGTGTCTAAGACTTTCAGATAGAGAGTTAGAGGGTCTGCTTGGTTTTCTCTTGCTGCTTTATAGCAAAATATGAGAGGACAGAGATAAGCAAAAGGAAAGGCTGTTCAGCAAAAATGACTTGGAACTTACTGTTCCTGAAGATTCCCAGCCTTTCCTGATAGCAAATAATGTTAAAATTAATGAATGACTTCCGAGCAAAAATCATTCCAGGCCCTTTTGGGAAATTGTGGTCTGACGGTGAAACCAAAGGCATAACTATAAAACCCTTCATTAAAATCTCAGAAAGATCCAAGATGTTATCTCAGAAAATAATTTAATCAAACACTGATTTTTTTTCAAAGGTGCTTAAGGGCAGTCTCAGCAGAAGCCGAGTGTAGAGAGGGTGTAGCTCATGTCTAATGGAGTAAACTTCAGTAAGATTCATATGAGAACCACAATGTTTTGTTTTTTTTTTTAAGAGCATTATATTGGTAGAAACACCACCAGCTTGGTCTGAAATGCAGAGAGATCTCACAAAATGAATAGGCCTTTGGACCCCCAAAATTCTGTTGACAGGACTCACACTCAGAACACTGTGCAGCTCCAAACATGGTCTACTTCTTCTTGAAAAGGAATAATAATGCAAAGATCGGGGATCAAGAGCCCAGAGGAACTCAGAGGATAGTTATTTCTGGGCAGGGACAGGACTAAATTTCTAATCAAGAAACTTCTAACATTCTCCTGGCTGTATTTTAGAATTTCTATAGGCCAGTGATTCCCATCTGACTCTTATTTTCTCCCTTTTGAACAAGAATATCTGGAGTAATTACCGTGCACTTGCCGCATGTGTGTGCTTTGGGTATGTGTGGGGCAGATAACTTGTCTCTGTGGTTCATAAGTCTTCTAACTCTGAGGAACTGTATTCTAGAAACTGTCCTTAAAGAACCACATCTGAGGAAGCTGAATAAGGATTTGATTTAGATGCCAACATCCTGGATTTCAAGCTGAAGTTGTAAAAGGATGAGACATTTCTTCTTTTCTTTTCTTTGTAGAGCATGAGTTTGGTTGACACATGAAAGGAGTATAAGTAACATGTGGTCAGAGGGTGAACCATGGTGGTTTTAAAATATGTCCACAAAATTTTTGGTACTCCTCTGCTGAAAAAGAAGTCTAACTCCTTTGTCCTTGACTGTGGCCTGTACTTCAGGACTCTAATAAATAGGATGTGATAGATGTGACAGTGTTAGATTTAGGAGACTAGGTCATAAAAAGTTATGGCTTCCTCCTTGCTTTGCTTTGCGAGAACTAGCTGCCATGGCATGAGGTCACTTGAGGAGAGGTTTGTAGGATAGAGGAGCTGAGTCCTCTTGCTAAAAGCTAGAAAAGAACTGAGGCCTCCAGCCAAGAGCTATCAGAGCAAGCCTTAGGAAGCAGATCTTCCTGCCCCAGGCAAACCTGCAGATGACAGCAGCCGAAACAACATCTTGACTGGAATCTCATGAGAGATTTCAAGCCAGAACCACCCCGTTCAGCCTCTGCCAGATTCCCGACCCATAGAAACTATCTGAGATAATAAGTGTTTACTCTTGTTTTAAACTGCTAAGTAATATCCTATGAGGCAACAGGTAACTAACAAATGGGCATTATGGACTTCATTAGTAAAAGTTATGTTTGCAAAAAAACCATCATTTAGTTAATTCTTAGGCAACACGTATTTACCTTTTCTGTAATACGGTGTTTGAAACTCTCAAGTTAGTATGTCAGAGGCTGGGTCTCTAAAGGACAAATATCTGACTTCAGCTATGTTAGAATAAAGTTGCACTGGGCCTACACAGTATCTTTTAATGCTTTGGTGAATATACAGTTGGTATGCTTCCAAATATCTAGGCAGGTGCTTCGTGACTCTTCCTTTGAATTTTACCATTTGTCTCCACTTATTTTAAAACAGTGTTCAAGCTGATGTTTGAAAGGTTGTGAGAAACAGAAGCCATGTTCATTCATAGATCTGAGTGTAACCTCTACATTATGGAAAAAAATGTTGGAGGTATTGGTAGAGACTTCTTTCTCTTCTGTTTTCAGGAACTGCATACCTAGAAGCTGTAATTTTTTTTAACATGAGACTATCCAAAGTATTTCTTGAGTATATAGTTAAGTATGTCTTAATTTGTAAAAGTAAAAAGAACTCAAATCCATTAAGTGTTTTTATATATTTATGACTTTAATATTTTATCATAGTTTAAAAATCTTAGAATAATTTGACAGGGAAGTACTTGACAATGAAAAAATATAGTAATTTCTACATAAAGGTAATATAATCACTTCTATGGGAATCATCAGCAATGAAATGGTTTCTTGCCAAAATTTAGCATGACTGTATTGTCTATCTTTAATAAGAAGGTCAGACTAACAAATGAAGCAGCTAAATCTTGACAGATATCTGTTACTTCAGGTCATAATCTTATCACTAATAATTCTATTTTTTTAAAAATTGAAATATGTGATACTACCCTTTTTCCCCTCAGGGAATTGCTCCAAAGCTGGAATTTTCTACAACCTCAGTGATTACTGAATGTCTGATAAGTTCGAGGAAGTGCCGCACTCAGGTTGAACTCATTTACTTAAAGTATTTAATGGTTTAACTTATTTGTTCATATTTGTGGGCATTAGGCAAGAATTATTCTTGTATTTTGGCTGTAACTCTTTTCACTTTTGGGGGTCATTCTTTAAGCAAAACAACTATCAGAGGCATTTAGCAATTTGGTTGCATCTTACATGTGAGAGGGAAGAGTTTGGTATACATGATAGAAGGCGCCATGATGTTATTGTTATTATTCTGTAACTCCATGGGCCTTTTTTTTTTTTTTTTAACCAGCCTGCCAGAAAGGTGTTGAGATCAAAAAGTCCCATGGAGAACTAGATGTGAGGCTTCTATAAGTCTTATAGAAGTTAAAGGTGGCTGCAGAAAGTTCAAAGGATACCTTTTAGCAAATGTGACCAGAAGTTCTCATGCAGGGATATTGGTGTTTAGTGAGTATGGTTTCTTGAGTGTCTCTAATTCTTATATGACTCTTGCACAGTTTGACAGCCATACTGGTGCAGTCAGACCAAGGGAAACTTGGACAGTCCAACCTAAGTACCTTCTCTGTTTGTAAAAACTGCCTTTAGTAAACTGAGATATCTGGACCTAATATTTCATTCTTGTCTAACTTTTTCACCGAGTCACCAGGACCATCTTACTGCCTTGTCCATCGGTTAGCTAGTAATGTCTAGGCTTCACTCATATGCAGTTGTATTATGATTAGGTAACAATGACTAAGCTGTGATGAAGAGCCACTAACATATAAAGCCCAGAGGACCCAAACAAGACAGGACTGGACCTATGATGGAAAGAGTGCAGCATTAATTTACTGCATTCTCAGTTTCAGAGTACATTTGTTAAGGGTGGTAACAGTGATGTAAGCTAAGAAAGGTAAAGCGCGATTATATAAAATTATCAAAGGGATCATTCTTATTTTGTTTAGCAAGATACATAGTGTGCCAGTTTGGCTATAGTTAATTATCTTTGAAATGCAAGCTGAAATGCAGCTGTTAGAGATCTAACAAACTATGCTTGCCAAATGCAAAGATGTTACTGACCTGTTCTGAGTTATGCACTGTGTATATTTGTAAATTGTTAACAGTATTTTACCCGAACTCAGATAAAATTTTTTTCTCCTCCTTGGGGTATGTCCTTCTAGTGAGTGGATAGAAAAGTCTTTTTTTGTATGAACTATGGCATATGCACAGAAAAGGACATCCTAAGTGTACAGCTTGGTGGAAAGTCTTGTAAATGTAAAATTGTGCCCTCATCCGTAGTCTCATTAGACTTAGGAACTAACATTTTCCTCTGTAAACTTTTGGGAAGACTCATTTCTTTATTTAACTTGCTATTTCAGTGTTTGTCATTTGTTCTTTACTGAACAGATGTAAGAAAATAGGATAGGTCTTAGCATCAGACAGTGTTTAAGCAAATATGCCTCAGAATCAGATGGATCTGGGTTCAGTTTCCTCACAAGACTGCCGTAAAGTTTAAATTAGAGAATAGGCGATGTGTCTGGCACATAACATATAATTAATGAGTTTGATGGCTGTTACTAAGATTTCTTTTTAAATGATGATTAGGAGAGAAGACAATAGTTAAAATACAAGATAGAAAACATTATCTGGTAGGCACAACAAAGTATACACTTACACATTAAAATTTTAAATGTTAACAGCCAGAATTTTAATCTTATTTGACCTTATTTAAGAATGTGATAAATCTGCTTTTTAAGAAGTGAGTATTAGTTACAATTAAAATTTTAGTGACTACAAAGCATTTTCAGGTTCAAAAATAAGAATGAGACAAGCCATTTTGGTTTTTAGAAGAATGAGTAAAAGAAGCTATAAAAATATTTAAGTTTACAAATACTTATAAACTTTATTCCTTTTGGCATATTATTTTCAATTGTCACCAGTTGAATGGATTGAAAAAATAATATTTTTGTGATTTTTTTGAAATTAAACTAGTTTTAATTAGTTTTCTACTTATTCTTTTTACCTACTAAAGGTAGAATTTAGTATTAATTAGTTCAATATCAATAGTAGTTGTATTAATTTGTGTGCTGCATCAGGTAGTTTTTGCTGTGTAAAAAGTGACACTAACTTAGTGGCTTAAAACAAAACATTTTTCACAGTTCTGTGGATTGGTTGGGTGATTCTTTTGGTCTGAACTGACGAGGCCAGGGCTGAATGATCTGGCTTCATTCATGTCTGGTAGTTGGCTGAGTTTTTGGTCTGGGAGGGACTTTACATTTCTCATAATTTGCTTGATTTTCACTGGGATGGTGGCTACAAGACTTTCATCATCTAGTAGGCTAATTTTGGCTCATTTATATGGAAGCAGGGAGGTTTTCAAAAAAAGGAGTAAAAGACAATAGCACTTTTCAAGTCTCTCTTTGTATCCCAAGCTATTATCCTGTTGGCCAAAGGGAGCCATCTTGTTAACAGCATATAACAGCCACTATTTTAAGTTTTCCTGTGCAGTAACAGGATACATTAAGGATCTGGTTGAGTTAGAAAGCATGTATCTGTACTACATATGCCACAGTTTAGAACTTCCTCTATAGTATTCAACATTCAAAAATTGTAATGAAGGAAGAAGATGGGGTTAGTTATTTTAGGTTAGGTATAATCAGAGGTAGGTAAGGAGGAAGTTCACAGCATTGCTGAAGTGGGTGCTATTGGGTTTATCTGGGTCTGGAGGTAAGAGATACTAAAAATGTATGAAGGTCTGGGGAAAAAGAGGTCTGCCGGTAGCCAATTCAGTGAGAATAAAAGAAGTAGAATGAGGAAAAGTAGTTTTGGTCAGCAAGGGATTTTCAAAGTTTCAAATGCAATGGATCTGCATAATGATGAAATCTAAGATGAGGTGGAAAAAGGCAATGAAAGCTGAGAAATAGAAGTCCAAGTCCAAGGTCTTGGAAAGATTCACTGCTTGAATATTTATTACACCTCAGAAGTCCTTGTGTGTGCTAACATTCCTGCTTCTGTGCCTCAGTGTGATGTCATAGAGATAGATGAAGTGTCATAAGGTAGGAAATTCTGAATTACTTGTTGAAGTCATTGAGCAAGGTGGGAGAAGGACCGGGAGCATATCAACAGCTATAGAGGAGAGATGAGGAAAAAATCTGAAGCTGCAGGTTTGTATGAAATTCATGGACTTATTTTCCAGTTAGGAAAATATATATTTTTCCTGCTTATCTTCTTTTTAAAAATATTTGACTCTCTTCCCTTCTATATCACATTTATGTATTAATATTTACTTAGAATAGATACCCTTAGCGAGTAGGGAAGGGAGTTTGAGAAAGTAGAGAAGGAGGTAAGAGTGATGGGTTTTTAAAATGATTAGTTAGGAAGACAAAGTTTCTCACCTGTCCATTTTCTCTAATATTACAAATATTATAATTCTAGATAATGAATCAAGAGGTCTTATATTATTTACTTGTAATCCAAATTTTAAGACACCCATAAGGCAGAGACTAAATAAAATGTTATCCTAATAACGCAAAAAAATTTAGAAATGTAACATTTGCTTTTTAAAAATTTTAGACTGCTAACCAGCTTTACTAGTAGAGTACTAGTCATTAAAGTTTATATGTGTCTTTTATGTCTTTTTACTTTTATAAAACTATGGAACCAGAATTAAGATGATATGACTATTGGTCATTGAATTGTAAAGTTTTAGTTTGGAAGAGATCTTAAAATCCTAATCACTTTATATAATCCAAATAATACATTTCATGAAAATATGTATAAAGCTGTTTTTCAGATGTTCACATTGTATATATGTTTTTAATCATAGCAGTATAAATGAAACTTACTTTAATAGTTGTCTCTGTAAAGATTTCATAAGCAACTAATTAGCCATGTCTGTTTGTAACATTACTAAAGAGAGCCCTCTTGGGGCACCGGGTGGCTCAGTCAGTTAAGCCTCCGACTCTGGGATTATGATCTCAGGTGTGTGAGATTTGAGCCCCACATTGAGCTCCATGCTCAGCATGGAGTCTGCTTAAGATTCCATCCATCTCCCACTTCCCTCCCCCAACATTCACACACACACACTCTCTTAAAAAAAAAAAAAAAAAAAAAACCTCTTAAATTATATAACCAATTACTTGGATACTTAATTACAAATGATAAACATGTTTTAGTACACTGAAAACTAATTTTTCTGACCTTGTTTTTTAGATTTTTCAAGTGGTTAAATATTACGCTTTTTATTTTCACAAGTTACTTGTTAGACTTAAGAATACTATGGACTTTATTAACTACTAGACAAAGAGTTACTTAGCATAGATAAGAAAGACTAATCTAGTTGGGTTTGATAGATTGTGTATGTGCCTTAAATTAATTTTTAAAGTTTTTTTCTATGTGTAATTTATAGATATACAAATATCCCTACATATATCTTCTGCCCAAGTTAATTTTTATTTTTAATGTTTAGGATAAATTTATTTACCATACGGCTCCAGTTGAAAAATCACACGGCAGACTGCAAACCAGAACATCAAGATCACAAAAGAAAAAATCCAAGTCACCTGAGAGAAATAAATATTGCATAAATGCAAAAAACTACGAACAGCCTACCATTTCTTCAAAATCACACTCTCCATCTCCCTACACAAAAAGACGCATGTGTGAGCTATCTGAAGACACCAGGCGGCGGCTGGCCCATTTAAATCTGGGACCCTATGAATTCAAAAAAGAAACAGATAAACCTCCATTTGTGATTAGACATGTATGTGTTCTCTTAAACATTTCCATTTGAAACCGATCTAATCTGTTCTTTCACTAAAATGTTATTCTGAAACTTCTTTCAAAATCTGGCTTCTATTCATAATTTTCTTTCCTGAACTGTTAGCCTAGCAATCTAAAACGGAAAATTAACTTAAAGTAAAACAACATTCTTTTGTCAGTCTTTAAACCCGACAGGGATCAAGTTCCATTACGAATACCATGTTAACTCCTTGAAGTATTCATTTCCTTTCTTCCTCTACACTGGACAGTGTAATAACTCTACAAATTGAACTTAGATGTAATTGACATTAGTACTAAAATGCCAAGAGTAGGGTTTTAAAAGAGGACCAACTTTTCTTTATGAAAAGGAAGACTCCCCTT
Source organism: Mellivora capensis (assembly GCA_004024625.1). Taxonomy (NCBI): domain Eukaryota; kingdom Metazoa; phylum Chordata; class Mammalia; order Carnivora; family Mustelidae; genus Mellivora; species Mellivora capensis. The sequence goes on from PISX010001791.1 coordinate 41,208, forward strand.
TTCTAGCTTTTTTAAAAATTATAATGGAGAGTTAAGTTTTCTTTGATATTATGTCCCTTATAAAACTTATATAATGGATCTTTGAAGCAAATCATTATTTGATGAGAATGGGAAGGCCTTTGAAAGTGAAGAGAGTAACTTAGGGTAGCACAGTTCTAATCTTCCCAAACAGAAGACTGCTTTTGATATGGTTTAAGCTTAGAGCTTGTGTTCATGTGATAGTCAAGTAGACTTTGGGTAATCTTAAGGGTCTGTAATATTTCAGAATGTTTAATAAGGGACTTCCTTAGAATTCTCATAGTTTCTTGAATTTTTGTAAAGAATTTTTATCCTAAAAGCATTTCTTTAACAAAAGCTTGTAATTTAATAAAATTACATATAATAACAATAATGAATGTTAAGATTTAAGTGCCTACAGAAGTAAAACAACTTTCGGTGTTATCTATAAAGTTATTTCTGACTTTAATGTCTAATTTTTTCTAAATTCTAATATGTAAGTGTAAATGTAAAGATGCTTCTTGGGTAGTCTAATGGGGTTTTGAAAATATATCATCAGAAAGATTTTTTGTGTGTGATATATTTTTCTTAATTTTAGATGTAATTATATTAAGCAACATTTCACTCCATTTTCACATTTTGACTAACCTTAAGTAACAGATTGTTTTCATTGTAAAAAGAAAACTTATAATGGGTACTTTTAAATGGTAATATTTTATTGAGATTATTGTGATTATGTTTGTCTTTTTTCTATAGAATTGGTTTATAGGTGCTGACCACATTTTTTTGTTGTTGTTTGGATGTATCCAGATAAGATTTGCTTGTTTCATGGCAGTTTCAGAAAAGCTTTCATTTTATGACTGCTCGCAGTTGTAAATTAAGTTGAAAAGAAAGGATATATTAAATTCTAATCTGAAGGAATAGTAGCATTTTAATTAAAATGCTTATGTGCAAAATAACCAGTAATAGTGGGAATCAGGCACAAAAAAAAAATTGTTGAGGGAAATAATTGCTCTTCCAATGCTCATTAAATTACTGTTTTTAATACCAGTGTTCAAAGTGGAATAATTCTAATATTGCTGAGTGTAGGCTTTAACGTTTTCATTGAAGATATTTCCTTCACAGCTTTCCAATGAACAGAAAAAAATGCATGCTTCTAAGCCTACAGTTAGAAAATTGCTTTCATTGGGCTACCTGGGTGGCTCAGTCTGACTCTTGATTTCGGCTCAGGTAGTGATCTCAGGTTCATGAGATTGAGCCCCACATCAAGCTCTGGGCTTAGTGAGGAATCTGCTTGAGATTCTCTCCCTCTGCCCCTCCCCTCCTCTCTCTCTCTCTCTCCAATAAATAAATAAATAAATCTTAAAAAAAAAAAAAGAAAATTGCTTACATTATTATATAGGAAACAGGATTTTTCCAATTGTATTTACATAGAGATGTCTTTTCTTCCCCTGTAGCCATTCATGATTTCAGAAGCACTTAATAAATTGATAAACAGAATTTTAATTTCATGGGCTTCTGGGTGGCTCAGTTGATTAAGTGTCTGACTCTTGATTAAGACTACGGTTGTGAGCTCGGGCTAGTGCGAGGGAGCCCCACATCTGGCTCCGAGCTGGGCATGGAGTCTACTTAAGATTATCTCTCTCCCTCTGCCCCTGGCTCCTCCCTCATATGTGCCCTCTCTCTGTCTCTCTTTCTCCCTCCCTGCTTCCTCCTCCCTTCCTCCCTCATCTCTCAAAAAATAATAATATCATACATGCATATGTAAAGAGTTAGTACTTTTAGGAAAGAACTTCTAGTCATACATTGTGAGAAAAACAGTCTAACTAGTAAGGAGCAGTTTCAAGAAGCCAACTAGCATGCTCCCAGACAAACTGGCACAACTATCCCAGGAAAGTTAAACAGAATTACTCTCTTTTTCCTTGATACAGAGTAGGATCTTTTTTTTCCTGTTTGCAGTAAAATATAACATGAAATGTACCACTTCGTCCATTCTGAAGTGTGTAATTTCAGTGGCAGTAAGTACATGTTGCATAACTGTCACTGCAGTCTAGTTCCTGAACTTTTTCAATCATCCTAGACAGGAACCCTGCACTCATTAAGCATTTACTCACCATTTCTCCCTTTCTTCAGCCCTTGCAACCATTAATCTGCTTCCCATATGGATTTTCCTATTCTGCCTTTTCATCTAAGTAGAATTACACAATATGTGGACTTTTCTATCTGGCATTTTTCATTTAGCACAGTGTTTTCGAGTTTCATTCATTTTATAACCTGTATGAGTACTTGGTTCTTTTTATGGTTGAATAATATTTCACTGTATGGATATATACCACATTTTGTTTATTCATTCATCTGTTGGTAGACATTGGGCTGTTTTCATCTTTTGGTTATATGAATAGTGCTTCCATGAACATTCATACACACGTTTCCACTTGAGTACCTGTTTTCATGCCTAATTTAATACCTAGGAGTGGAATTGCTGGGCCATGTGGTGTGTCTGTGTTTAACTTGTCGAGGAATTGTCAAACTGTTTTCCACAGTGCCTGTCCCATTTTACCTTCTCTCCAGCCATGTAAGAGGGTTTCACTTTACCTACATTCTCACTAGCACTTACTATTCTTTTTGTTTTCTTTTTATTATAACCATCCTAGGGGGTGTGGATTGGTTTCTCATTGTGGCTTTTTTTTTTCTCATTATGGTTTTGATTTGCATTTCCCTAATAGGTAATGATGTCAAACATCTTTTTATGTGCTGTTAACCATTTGTATATTTTCTTTTTTTTTTTTAAGATTTTATTTATTTATTTATTTGTCAGAGACAGAGGGAGAGAGAGAGAGCAAGCACAGGCAGACAGAGTGGCAGGCAGAGGCAGAGGGAGAAGCAGGCTCCCTGCCAAGCAAGGAGCCTGATGTGGGACTCGATCCCAGGACGCTGGGATCATGACCTGAGCCGAAGGCAGCAGCTTAACCGACTGAGCCACCCAGGCGTCCCATTTGTATATTTTCTTTGGAGAAATGTCTATTCAAGTTCTTTGTCCACTTTTAATTGTTTTTTTTTTTGTCTTTTTGATATTTAGTTGCAAGTTTCCTTTATATATTTAGGATTCTAAATCCTTATCAGGTAATATTTGTAAATATTTTTTTCTCATTCTAGGACTGATCTTTTCACTTTCCTTTTTTGAAAATTTAATTTTTTTAAATTGTGGTAAAATATACACAATGTAAAATTTACCATTTTAGCCATTTTAGTGTATAGTTCAGGTGCAGTATGTACATTCACATCATGAAGTAGTATCTCTCACTACGATTTTGATTTGTATTTCCTTAATGATTAGTGATATTGAAAATTTTTCTTGTGCTTATTGGTCATTTGTATATCTTTTCGAGAAATATGTACTTAAGTTCTTTGCCCACTTTTGAGAAGTTTTTTTTCAGGGTTGTAGAAGCTTCTTTATATATTCTGGGTATTAATGCCTTATAGATAATTATTTGCAAATACATTTTTTAAAAATGTATTTATTTGTCAGAGAGAGAGGGAGAGAGAGAGAGCGAGCACAGGCAGACAGAGTGGCAGGCAGAGGCAGAGGGAGAAGCAGGCTCCCTGCCGAGCAAGGAGCCCGATGTGGGACTCGATCCCAGGACGCCGGGATCATGACCTGAGCTGAAGGCAGCCGCTTAACCCACTGAGCCACCCAGGTGTCCCTGCAAATACATATTTTTATTAAATGGTTTGCTTTTCACTCTCTTAATACTGCCCTTTTAGGGGTGGCTCAGTGGGTTAAGCCTCTGCCTTCAGCTCAGGTCATGATCTCAGGATCCTGGGATCGAGCCCCACATCGGGCTCCCTGCTCAGCAGGGAGCCTGCTTACCCCCTCTGTCTCTGCCTGTTGCCTTACCTACTTGTGATCTCTCCCTCTCTGTCAAATAAATAATATCTTTAAAAAAATTAGTATCCTTGGGGCTCCTGGGTGGCTCAGTGGGATAAGCCTCTGCCTTTGGCTCAGGTCATGATCTCAGGGTCCTGGGAATGAGCCCGCATCGGGCTCTCGGCTCAGCAGGGAGCCTGCTTCCTCCTCTCTCTCTGCCTGTCTCTCTACTTGTGATCTCTCTCTCTCTCTGTGTCAAATGAATAAATAAAAATCTTTTAAAAAAAATAGTATCCTTTTATGAGTGAAGTTTTTAATGTTGATGAATAGAGCTATCTTTTTTACAGTTTGTACCACTCTTTTTTCTTTTTCATTAGAAAACATGCTTGACTGCAATAATCTGTGAGCTATAAAGCACTGAGCATGCTGGGCTCTAGACACAGCTGAGTAAAGACACTGTTTGAATTCAACATCTGTCTGAGTAGCAAATGACTAAACTTGCTTTTTAAATATGGCAAAATAGATTCCTCTTTTTGTAGCTTTATAATGGAAGGCCAAGTAGGCAATGGGGTAATGGACATTTCAACTATAAATTTGTTAATTTTAAAATAGGCTCAAATTTATAATTAAGAATTTCTGGAGTTTAATTTAAATTTTATTTAAACATGAACAGCAAAATACTCAACTAAGCTCTGGCTTCAGAACATGCCTGACTCACACAGGCACTATCTTGTTAACCTGATGACCACAGTCTATGTGCTTGAGTTGATTTTCTGGTGCCATGAGACTGTAAGAGCATTTTGGTTCTCTTTGACTTTCAATCCTTCTTCTTCTAGGTCGATCCCCCAAGTCCCAGGGCTGATGCTTTATTTGGATCTTCTGGCAGAGACTGTGAAAGAGATGGATGGTCCAGGATGCACAACGGTAAGAATTAAAGGTTGTCTCTCTTCATTGCTTTAGTTGCCTTGGCTACAGTCAAGCCTTCACTTGCATCAGAGAACAAAAATAGATTCTTTGCTGTGTTTTTGGATAATAAGGCATAGTGCTAACTTTTTACAACTTGTGGGACACCCATATAGGTACTCTCTAAAAATAATAGAATTTCTGTGCTGCTATAAACGTACCTCCCTCTTTGAGATTCAAATTACATAGTAGCATACTAAAGACTGATAACCTCTTAGTGAAGGAAAAGAAAGACCTGATTTTGCTTTGCTCAACAATTTCTAAGTTTATTTGACTATGGAACCATGTTCCTACCTTAACATATACTCCTTAGTTTGTGGAAAAGGCTTTGGGAAACACCATAGTAAAGAAGAGTTCAAGGTTATGGGTTTAGGACATACATTTACATATATATTTAAATACTTGCTCTGTCACTTATTCATAAATTGGGCATTTTTGAACAAATCATTTTAACAACTTTGATAATCAGTATATTACAGAATGAAGATAATATGGTATATATGACCATGTAAAATACCTTAGCACACAGGCCTTAATATTCACTGTCATTATAATAATGCTTACATTTCTGAAAAGATAATGTCCTTTAAGTTTAGTTTATAGGAATCTTTTTTTATCATAGGCCCTGTTCTAATGGTTAAAGAAGTTATTTCTTAAATTCAATCTGAATATGACTTTTATGAAGGAGATGAAATAGTATTATGTGATTAGAGATATTTGAGTGTTAATATCTAGAATCATTGGTTGATCAGTTCAGCAAGCCTTCCCGAGCAGCCTTTAAGTTAATTCACTACACATTGATAAAGGCATAGAAGAAGGAAGAGAGACAGTGAAAAAAAACATAATCATAACATGTCGTGAGCTCCCATCTCTCTTCATTTCTAAACTTTAGTGTAGAACCTCTTTTTTAAATGGGGAAATGAAACATTTTTCTCTGAGAACATGCAGAGTTTATGCTCATTTATTTTGCTTTTATAGCATTAGCAGGGACATAGATGTGGTAGTCAATAAGTCTTTAATAACCACCATAGCAGATTATATGAAATTAGGAACAGATGTTATACTCTGTTTCCCCTCTTGGAAGAAATGTATAGACATGGAAAAAAAGGTTTAAGGACAAGAAAATAAAAAATAACTTCAATATAGATATTCCTTTGGAAGATGTTTTTGGAATACGCTGAAGCATCTGATTTCTCTTGATAATTATTAGGTATTTGCCAGCAGAACTGTTAGAGTTTCCAGGAACTTTTGATTGCCACAGTGAGCTACCTATGTAGAGGTACAATCAGAGAGGTTAATAGTGAGGTCTGCTTTTTTTTTTTAACTTTTTATTTAGACATAAATTCAGACTTATAGAAAAGTTGAAACAGTGTAAAGAATCCCTATATACCTTTCAGAATCCACAAATACTATGTTTGCTTTTCCCTCTTCCTCTCTGTCTTCTCCCTACCAGACACCTGCCTCCATCTCTGTGTGTGTATAAAATTTTGTTTTGTTTTGTTTTGTTTTGTTTTGTTTTGACAAGGACATTGCTATGGACAGAATTGTGTCCCTCCAAAATTTTTATGTTGAAGCTCTAACCTGAAATGTGGTAGTATTTGGAAACTGGACCTTTGGAAGATAAATAGGTTTAGGTAAGGTTCGGAAGGTGGAGCCTTCATGATAGCATCAGGACCCTTATAAGAAGAGAAACCAGAGATCTTGCTTTCTCTCTCTGCCTCATGAGGACACAAGCAGAAGGTAGCCATCTTCAAGCCAGAACTAGAGCTATCCCCAGAACCTGACTGCATGGGCACCTGGATTTCAGACCTCTAACCTCCAGAACCATTGTAAAAGCCCCCCCCCACCAGTCTATATGTTATTTTGTTATTGCAGCCTGAGGAGACTAATGCAGATATTATGTGATATAATTATGAAAAGCAGATAATTGACATTGATATGATATTAATAACTAATCTATAAACTTAACTCAGATTTTGCTCCTTGTCCTCATAATATCTTAATAGCAAAAGAAATTCCACATCATGCATGGGCTTCAGTTAACATGTCTCTTTAGTTTTGTTTTTTCAGTGAACACATTTCAGCAGTTTGACTTTATAACAACAATAAACCTGTTACATTTTTTCGGACAATGCCAGTATTTAGGGTTTTTTTTTATTTGATTTGATTTGATTTCTTTTCTATGTTCCAGAATTCATTGTTTATGTACCACACCCGGTGCTCCATGCAGTATATGCCCTCCATAATACCCACCACCAGCCTCACCCAACCTACCACCCACCTTCTCTCCAAACTCTCAGTTTGTTTCTCAGAGTCCACAGTATCTCATGGTTCATCTCCCCCTCCAATTTCCCCCAACTGACTTCTCCTCTCCATCTCCCAATGTCCTCCATGTTATTCCTTATGCTACACAAGTAAGTGAAACCATATGATAATTGACACTCTCTGCTTGACATATTTCACTCAGCATAATCTCTTCCAGTCCTGTACATGTTGATACAAAAGTTGGGTATTCATCCTTTCTGATGGAGGCATAATACTCCATTGTATACATGGACCATATCTTCTTTATCCATTCGTCTGTTGAAGGGCATCTTGGTTCTTTACACAGTTTGGCGACTGTGGCCATTGCTGCTATGAACATTGGGGTACAGATGGTCCTTCTTTTCACTACATCTGTGTCTTTGGGGTAAATACCCAATAGTGTAATTGCAGGGTCATAGGATAGCTCTATTTTTAAATTCTTGAGGAATCTCCACACTGTTTTCCAAAGTGGCTGCACCAACTTGCATTCCCACCAACAGTGGAGGAGGTTTCCCCTTTCTCCACATCCTCTCCAACACTTGTTGTTTACTCTCTTGTTAATTTTGACCATTCTAACTGGTGTAAGGTGGTATCTCAATGTGGTTTTGATTTGAATCTCCCTGATGGCTAATGATGATGAACATTTTTTCATGTGTTTGTTAGCCATTTGTATGTCTTCTTTGGAGAAGTGTCTGTTCATGTCTTCTGCCCATTTTTTGACGTGATTATCTGTCTTCTGTGTGTTGAGTTTGAGCAGTTCTTCATAGACCTTGGATGGTAGCCCTTTGTCTGTAGTGTCATTTGTGAATCTCTTCTCCCATTCCTTGGGTTGCCTCTTTGTTTCGTTGACTGTTTCCTTCGCTGTGCAGAAGGTTTTGATCTCGATGAAGTCCCAAAAGTTCATTCTCGCTTTTGTTTCCTTTGCATTTGGAGACATATCTTGAAAGAAGTTGCTGTAGCCTATGTCAAAGAGATTACTGCCTGTGTTCTCCTCTAGGATTCTGATGGATTCCTGCCTCATGTTGAGGTCTTCCATCCATTTTGAGTTTATCTTTGTGTATTGTGTAAGAGAATGGTCAAGTTTCATTCTTCTACACATAGCTGTCCAATTTTTCCAGCACAATTTATTGAAGAGACTGTCCTTTTTCCACAGTATATTTTTTACTGCTTTGTCAAGATTATTTGACCATAGAGTTGAGGGTCCATATTTGGGCTCTCTCTCTACTGTGTTCCACTGGTCTATGTATGTGTTTCTATGCCAGTACCATGCTGTCTTGGTGATCACAGCTTTGTAGTAAATCTTAAAATCAGGCAATGTGATGGCCCCAGTTTTGTTTTTCTTTTTCAACATTTCCTTAGCAATTCAGGATCTCTTCTGGTCCCATACCAATTTTAGGATTGTTTGTTCCAGCTCTTTGAAAAATGTCAGTGGAATTTTGGCCGGGATGGTATTGAAAGTATAGATTGCTTTATATATACTTTATATATATATAAATATATTTATATATATATATATAGAGAGAGAGAGAGAGAGATACTTTAGGCAGTATAGACATTTTAACAATGTTTATTCTTCTTATCAATGAGCATGGAATGGTCTTTCATCTTTTTGTGTTTTCTTCAATTTCTTTCATAAGTGTTCTGTAGTTCCTCAAGTTAAAGGTAAAGGATCTGTACTCGAGGAACTACAGAACACTTTAGATTTCTTTAAAATGGATCAGTTCCCTAATCTTTCTTTGTGTTTGACACTGATGATTTTGAAGAGTATAGGCCAGTTATTTGGTTGAATGTCCCTCAATTTGGGTTTGTTTGTTTTTCCCTCATGATTTAATTTAGATTATTCATTTCCCCCCAGAATACAACAGATGTGATGCGTTACTCTCAGTGCAACATGTCAGAAAGCATGTGATAACTGCTTTGTTACTGGTGATACTCATTTGCTCATTAATTAAGATGGGGTCTGCTAGGTTTCTGCATCATAAAGGTGCTGTCTCTTCCCTTTGTAATTAATGGGGAGATATTTTAAGGCTATTATATCCTGTCACCTCGACTTTGACTCCTTTAGCATACATTGATGATTCTTGCTTAAAACAGTTTATTGCTGTAAAGTTTGCCAAATAGTGATTTTTAAAATTCCCTTATTCTTTGTACATTTATTACTTGCCCTTCTGCTGTAAAGAGTTTTTCATCTCATTTCTCTACTTTTAATGTCCCTATCTTTTGACTGCCTTTTTTTTTTTCCTGTCTAGCAATTGGATGGTTGTGCTTTGGGGTCTCATCAGCTATTAAAATGCATATGGGAATTTCTTATGATAGAGTGAGTTTTCATTAGTGATTTTAATGGAAATTCTTAAACCTTTTCTTGCCAAATTATCCTACCTAAAAATTAAGTTTTTATAGGATACCATTTCACCACCATTGACTATTTTAGTCATCATAATAATCGCATGAGGATGAATTTAACTATATTTGATCAGGAGAAATGACAGAGGCCTAGACAGGTTAAGTGGCTTGTTGGAGAGTTCCAGAACAGCCTTGGTTGGTCTGGGGTCCAGGGTTTCTTGCCCCAACTTCCTTCCTCCCACCACTCCTCCCACTTTCTCTATTTCCATTTACATGTTTTTGTTTTGTTTTTTTAAGATAAGTTTTTCAAGCACGTTTTCTTTATCTGGAATTTCCATAGTGTATAATTCTCATTGTAATTTGTGCAGTCCTTTTGAAGAGATCCAGCATGTCTTGTGCTACAAGAATGTTTGTAAGCTTTATCCAACCATTGGTGTTTTTGAGGAGGAAATTGAGGGCATCATCCTGGCCCCTTTTTTATTTACTTAGAATATGAAACGATGTTAGATTCTGTCTCCTCTTTGAAGGAATCCTCTCTTATTCTCTTCATTTTGAAGATTCTTTTATGAGTTTCATTAATACCTAAGACTGTAATCTTTTTATGAGCTTCCACTAACCTCTTTGTTTGGTGGTTATTGTTTATAAAGTAAAATAAATTGGAAATTATATTCCAAAAGCTAGTATGTCATTACTGGAATAGAGGATAATAAATGGTAACATTTTACTATTCTGAGTAAAATAGCAATATATATATAATGACTATAAATAGTCATTATGACTATTTATAGTCATTATATATATATATTTATATACTTACTAGCAAGATATCTTATTTGTTTCAGCTTTTATTTAAATGTGTGCCTCATCTCATAGAGCAGTGGGCAGCTGAGCTGTGTCATTTTAGGTATCCCTTTTTTAGTTTCTTCATTTTCTATTATTTATTAAGTATTTTTATCAACTTCAGTAAGCTATAATTTATATATCATAAAATTCACCTATTCTGAGTGCACAACTGAATGATTTTAAATAAATTTGCACAGTTATAAAATCCCCACAATCCATTCTAAGAATATTTTTATCATCCAAAAGAGTTTTCTCATACCCATTTGCAGTAAATCTATATTCTCATCTTGAGTCCCTGGGTTGTTTCCACTTTTGGCCATTATGAATGATGCTATTTTGAGCATTTGCATTGAAGTCTTTGCATAGATACATGTCTTTATTTTTTTTTTGGATACCTGGGAATGGAATTGCCAGTTCATAAGGTAAATCTATGTTTAACTTTTTAAAAAATTGCCAGTTTTCCAACATGGCTCTGCCATTTTACATTCCCACCAGCAGTGTATGATGTTCTAGTTTCTCCACCTCTTCAACAACACTTATTATTATTGCCTTTATTTTAACCATTCTAGTGGATAGGCAGTCCTGTCTCACTGAAAGTTTAAGTTACATTTGGCTAAGGGCATTGAATGTTTTTTCATGTGCTTATTAGACATTAGTTTATCTTTTCATGATCATCATTCTTCAGCCACTGATAAGTTTGCTGTTTGCTAAACTTCAGACAAAAATGGGGAAAGTCTGAGGCTTTTGCTGATGAGATTTCAGAAAACAATAGAAATAAGAAAGATAAAAACATCAGAGTTCAGAGTAACCAGTTTCTGGTGAAAGTACCAAAAGTGATCAAGAGACAGAAAACAGATGTTAAATGTCTTTCCTTTTTAGCAGGTGGGATCCCTTAAGAGATATTAAACCCTGGTTGTATTTCATAAAGCTGGGCATCTTAGCTTTGCTTCCAGTTACAGGGACTGGCATGTAACAAATGCATGGCTGTGTGCTCCATGAAGATTCACAGGAGAGCAGAGGCCAACCTTACGATGTTATGTGGGCATTAAAATAGTAATGGGATAATTGCTGATAAAGGACTCCAGGGGCATACTCTTTGAAGATTTGTAGGAATACACATTCATCAGTAGGGATGTTTTGCAATAGTAGTAGCACTCACCACCAGGGGTTCAATTCCTTGATATCATGAAAAAAAAAAAAAAAGAAGATAATAGTACCCTTCCAGGTGGAATACTGTAGAGGTTACCAGAATATGGATTGATTCATAGGGAACACATGTTGGCTGTAATTATCAGAATGGGGCTCAAGAAATACTTTGATAGAAAGGATGAGCTAATACAGGGATGCTAAGTTTTAGATTAAAGTTTCTTAAGCCCTTCTTGGTTAAAGTCAGGACTGCTCCTTTAGGACTGAGTCATATTTGAGCCTGTTGGGTGAGGGTCCACTATGGAGAGAGGAAGGATGCAAAGGCTCTAAGTTATCAGAATACTCCCAGCAGGAATGGTGACCTTTGTACAAAGTGGATCTTAGTTTCTATATTAGATGGTTGCTATGGACTGATTACCACATTTGTTTTTTTATTTTGTTTTAAAGATTTTATTTATTTATTTGACACAGAGAGAGAGAGAGAGAGAGAGATCACAAGTAGGCAGAAAGGCAGGCAGAGAGAGAGAGAGAGAAGGGGAAGCAGGCTCCCTGCCAAGCAGAGAGCCTGATGTGGGGCTCGATCCCAGGACCCTGGGATCATGACCTGAGCCGAAGGCAGAGGCTTTAACCCACTGAGCCACCCAGGCGCCCCACCACATTTGTTTTTAACCCATACAGTTAGTCACTACTTGATACTTGACTAATCTGGTTATATATCACATCCATTTTGTTAACAAATCCAGAATGTGATGTCATTTTTGAGACTAAAGGCACTTTGATTCTCTTGTGTGAAATAATCAAAGACCTTAGTTCCATTACTTTTGGGCAATAGAGGAGGTCAGCTTCCTGAAATGTAAAGCAGAAATATCCACTCATCTTATGTGTTCTATCAGTCTGCTCAGGCTGCCACAGCAAAATACCATAGACAGGGGACTTAGACAGGAGATATTTATTTTTCCTCACAATTCTAGAGGCTGGGAAGCCCCAAATCGAGGTGTTAGCGAAGTAGGTTTCATTCTGAGATCTCCTCTCTTGAGTTGTAGAAAGCTGCCATCTCACTGTATGCTCACATGACCTTGTCTTTGTGTACACATGGAGAAGGAGCTTTAGAGAGAGAGGGAGAGTGTGCGAGCGCATATTCATATGCAAGCTCTCTGCTGTCTTTTCTTAGAAAGATGCTCTTTCCATCAAGAGGGTCCTACCTGCATGACCTCATCTAATCCTGATTACTACTCAAACGTCCCATCACTTTGGGGGTTAGGACTTCAACATAGGAATTTTGGGAGGAGACCAACATTCAATTCATAACACCTATTCTATTTCATGAGGTTATTAGAGAACCAGGTAATAGCTAACATTTATTGAATATGTTTTCTGTTGGCCTTGATTCTAAGTACTAATATTCATTGGTTACTTACACTAATCAAGAATTTTATGGGCGCCTGGGTGGCTCAGTGGGTTAAAGCCTCTGCCTTCGGCTCAGGTCATGATCTCAGGGTCCTGGGATTGAGTCCCACATTGGGCTCTCTGCTCAGCGGGGAGCCTGCTTCCCCCCTCTCTGGCTGCCTCTGCCTATTTGTGATCTCTCTCTCTGTGTCAAATAAATTAATAAAATCTTTAAGAAAAAAAAAGAATTTTAGATACTATTATTTATCTCCATTTTATAGATCAAGAAGCATGAGGTTTAAAGAAGTAAAGTCAAAGGTGATCAAGGTCACAAACACATATATACATGCACAGTCTGAATTAGCTCTGATTTTTCTTCATATTTCTCTTAAGTGTGACCCATCCATTAATGCCCAGGTTAGCTTTCTCCTCCTTAGGAAGTTTTCTCTGATTGCCTTCAACCTTGAGAGATTAATCTCTGATATAACTTTTTAAAATAGCATTAATTGCCTGTACCATTCTCACTTAGCCTCTTCTTTTATTCTGCTGTTATTCAACTTTGTGTAACTTAACCAAGGTAAATTACAAGCATTTCACAAGCATGTGCCATGACTTTTATCTCCTTTATCTCCTGCTTTTAGAATACAGTTAGTGAGGTTAGTGAGTAATTATCGGCAAAGGTGATGAAGTGCAAGTGTCAGGAACCTCAGTAACAGCTGGATCTCTAAAAATAAAAGAAAATTATAAATCTGTCTCTGTTAGGGTAGATTTATAAATGGTTTGTGGAAAGCAGAAGACATACTGGAGTTTTAATATACTGATACTTTTAATATTACATTAGCTGGCAGAAAGGATATATACCAAGTACAGAAATTATTACCTTAATTTTCAAAGTTAGCACGTGTGGAGAATTAGGTTCATTATGTCTATATCATTCTTTTATTTCTGCTGCTGTGGCCAGCTATACATTATTAGACTTTATGGAAGAGAAGTTGAGCTGGGATTTATTTTTATTTTTGATTTTGAAAAGCACTTGAATTAAGTTGAGTCTTACTGACTTAAAGGGTAAAGTTGGCCTTGTGTGCAAGACATTAATGTTTCAGCTAGTCACTGTAATGGTTCAAGACACTTGGAAAACAAACAAGATCTTGTGCCTTAAAAGAAAGCTAATTAATTGACTATTGACTATCCTAGGTCTCCCTATATATAATCATTTCTTTTTTTTTTAATAAGATGGTTTGGTAAAATAAAATATAGAATGTTAGAATGCTTTTGACTAGAATGTATAAGGAAGTAGAATTGCAAATTATGGTTCTGATTTGCTTGAATGTCAATATACAAAGATTATAATACTTAAGTGTTGACTCCTTTAAGTAATGAGGAAAACCCAAAACCTGCATCTGCAATATAGTGGTCTTTATCCCAGGAGAGAGTTAGAATAGTTTTATGATCCACTTTGTTGCAGATACTGTGCTAGGAACTTTCATAAGCGGTATAATTTAATCATTACTATGACTCTCCGAGGCAAAGTAGGCGTTGTCTTCATACTTTTAAAATGAGGAATGAAACATGGATTATTTTTTAAAATGAGGAATAAAGCATGGATTACTTATATAACTTGACCAAAGTAATATTTGATAAATATTTGATAAGTGGTGGAATCAGAAATTGCATTTAGGCTTGTTTGACTTAGAACTTGAGAGTAACGATGTTGTTGATGATGAAGTTAGTTTATTTTATTTATTTTATTTTATTTATTGCCACACATGTAACACTGGATATAGTATTTAAAACAATTTATGAAAGAAGTACATGAGACAGATGAGGAATATGAGACTTAGAAAGGTTAAATAATGAGTTCAAGGTTATACAGGAGGTGCTAGTGACTGAACTGTAGTATGGATGTATTTGTCACAAGGTCTGCACACCTATGCTACCACACTCTAAAGGTGTGCCCTTATACTCACTTGACTCTAGTGTGGACTTCTCAAGAATGGGAACACTTGCAGTTTGTCAATATCTATCAAATATATATATTCAAATTATATTTCATCATAAACTGGTTTATCTACTAAAGATTATCCATTCCATGTAGGTGAATTGATCAAGCAAAAAAAATTATTCTGGTCTGTATTCTGATATCTCCAAATCCAATGAAAATAGTATTTGTGTAATCACCTAACTACTGAAGAATGGATACAGATTTTAGCTTGCTGTGTATCATCTTTACTCATACGGTATTGTTGGAGGATTTTAAGATACTTTTGAATACTGCTGTATGAAATTTTAATCATAGAAATCAAAGAAATTATAAACAAAAACATAGAAATCGTAGCAAAAACCAAAGATGAAACCAAATTTTCTTCTTCTTGATATGAAATATCTATAATTTAATTCTCTTGTACATCCTTCTTCAGATCATGCTCATCTTGGCTGCTACCGACCCAAGGATTATAAGGTATGTAAGTATAAATCACAGGATGATAATTGTCCTGGCTTTCACATAAAAGCCATAATGCACATAAATGTACATTTCTTATATATATGGTCAGAGATTATCATAATCATTTAGTCAAGAAAATGGACAAACAATATTGTCATATCACAGAATATTATTATTTTGGCTACAATGTCAAGTGATAGAATGGACTTTTCATTGATGTCTTTGTACAACAATTTGTGGCTTTTGATTATTCATTTAGATTAATTACTTATTGAATGTTTTTGTGTATATATGTGTGAGAGAGATATTGACCAGAGAAATTGGTTTTACTTTTAGTAATAACTTGTACAGTACTATTTCTCAACTTCATTCATAGACCATCCTTATAATTTTTAGAATATCTGTATGTAATTTGTGCTGTTTTCTTTAAATTCACTTTTTATTTACCTCACTACTATAAATGAAAAAATCAATATCTTCTGCTTTAAATGGATGATAGCTCTAAAGGATACAGTGAAAACAAAACAATGTTACAAAGTTCTGGCTAGATAAAGGTTGTTTTCCAAAAGCTCTGAGGCATGTTCTCTATTTCTTAAAATGAGATAAGCAACGATAGAGAGGTGTAGGAAGCATACCAATAGCTAACTGAAGGTTTCTGCCTGAAAGAGAATTGAAAAGATAATACCTGTTTTCTTTTGTAATTCAGTGTTTAGTGTATGCCCATGCACCATGTAAAATAATCCTGTGTACCATCTAAAATCACTCTGGGTACCATATTAAATTATCTGCCATACCACTAATAATTTGTGTCCTCCATTTTGATAAGCATCATCTCAGACTTTGTCTTTTCTGTTCCTAAGTGAAAGCTTTTTGATAAGGCGTGTCAGTGTATTTGAGAAAACAAAACAAAAACAAAATCATAGCTTTCCTTATAATACCTTTGCTTATTTACTTGAAAACAATCTATTCTGTGTTTACTAGCACTGAACAGCATAGTTAGAGTATTTTGCCATGCTTTTGGGCATGATAAAGGAAATATGGAACAGTTAAGTAATGAATCAAGGTACTGTATTACTAAGAGCTCAAATCTAACAGAGTTTCAAAGTCATCTAGGTGGAACTTTTTAAAAATTCATTCCAGGTACTAAATTGAAATTGTTGAGAAAGGAGACTGGAATTTTTAAATTTTTAACACATTTCCAGGTGATTCTGATGCAGCTCTCTTGCCATCTATCCAGGGATTGGCGTTTGAGAACTACTAGTATAGACTATGAGTATAGCATTGGTATTGGTGGAACTGTCCCTTGCATAGTGTGTGTATATGGCTGTGCCCTTGTTTAAGGCTGCTGCTGCAAGAGTGTGTGCTTGGCATAATTCACCTGGTGCAGATCTGTCCTATTATGTGGAATGTATTACACACACACACACACACACAAGCACACTGGTGTGTGTAATATATATGCATGTGTACACACATAGGTCAAAAAGCATAATATTCCTTATCTTGCAGGATAGCCACCCTCGTTTGGTCTACCTAAAGGATAAGCCTGTCTTTGTACATTTCCTTCAAGTTATGCTTCATGATTTATAATCATGTATTTATTTTCATCTTTATTTGCATCTTTGTTTAAAATATGCTTGTTTTCCTAATCTCTAAGTTCCAGGGTGGTAGGGACCTTACTAATCTGCTTATTGATAATTGCTAATACCTAGGGTATTAGCTGATATATGGTGTGGATTCCTAATATATGTGTATTGTGTGAACAATTTTTTTTTAAGATTTATTTGAGAGAAAGAGAGAGAGAACAAGTGGGAGGGGCAGGGGAAAGGGAGACAGAATCTCAGACAGACTGCCTTGAGTGTGGAGCCCAACTCCAGAATGACCTGAGCCAAAACCAATAGTCATATGCTTAACTAGCTGGGCCACCCAGGTGCCCTGTCTGAGTGGGTTCTTAAGAGAAAACAAGTTAACAAAATATATAAAAATACAGAATGGAGAGACAGGGATAAAGTTTATAGGCTACTAATCTTTATCTTATTAAAGTGACTGTAATCCAGCTCTATATTGGCTGGTCCATTTAAAGATAGATGTATATATTTACAATCTTCTTTCCCACATGAATTCTTTGAAAGAACTGAACTTTAATTCTCTCCCACTGTCATCTCTGGATTCTTCGCTTTTAGGGTTAGAGTGAAGTTGATCATTCATACTATCCTTGTTAAGGCAGTAGGTGGTAAGTAAACTCACAGGATTATTTTTATATTCAAGGGGTAGATTTTCATTGAAATGCATATATAGCATTGAACACTGGTATCTTCTCTATGGAAAGAATAAAGGTTCTTATAGGCACATAGTAGCTGGCTAATATTCAAGGAATAGAACACTAGGATTTCTACAAGTAAAAAAAAGTCATAAAGGTGGGAGTGCTTACAAAAAAAATTTCTGGAAAAGGACTTTGCTTGAATTCTGTTGAGAAATGTATTTTGTATAGACAAGAGAAGGTAAGCAATGTAAAAAAGTCTTGGGATTTAGAATAAATACAGGGTCTTGGGAGAAAAGAAAAACGTTTTGTTTGAGTGGAGGATAAATACTGAGGGATAATGGCTTTTTAACATCTTTACTTTTCTATTTTTCTTACATCTCCTTATCTCTATATCTGCTGCCTCCCTTTTTAAGATTTGTAGCTGTTTGATCATTATCTATTCTTTTGACCAAACTCAACTCTTTACCTTGGAAGTCTTATAACCCAACTGTTCTTATAAATGCTTGTATTCTTTTCACTTCTACCATTACTCCCCCGAATCATTGACTTCTCTCCAGTGTAGTTCCAATATGCCTGTGTCGTAGGCATTCATTTAGTATATGGGTTCTCAGTGGAGATTTTACCACTGTCAAGGTGGCATTTTAGATATTAACAGGTACCATTATTACAGTAATTTAGGGGAAGTACTCTTGATATTTAATAATCAGGGATGTTAGATATTCTGTAATAGTGGGACAATGCCAAACGGTGAGAAATTCTTATGTCCCACATGGCTTTCAGCTGTCTCACCAACCATAATGGAGGTGAAAAACATGTTCATAATTATTAGAACAATTCTAACTCTACATAAAACACGGGTACCTTTACATTGTCTTGAGATACATATTATAGGAATACAAGTATATTATAAAGCTTATACTTTGTTTTGCTAAAAATGTATGCTGTAGTATTACACTGTGATGAAGTATAGGGCAGCTCATTTATTTTCCTGGTTTTCTTGTATGGAATGGCTTATGATCTTCTTACATTTTAAAACTCCAAACTATTTATGTAAGTGAATGTAAGCATCCATTATGTTTTCTAGAATAGTCATGCTTGAGCATTTATGTATTAAAGTACATATTTTAGGTCATGTTCCATTAATTTCTCTTTATACTACAGTTAAGACAGTTTGTTGATTTTTAATACATTTCATTTCAAGATATAAACAAAGGCAATACAAAATATTTGTTTTTAAATGAGGACTGTCTTAGTTTGGGCTACCATAATATATATCATAGACTGCGTGATTTAAACAAGAGAAATTTATTTTATCACAATTCTGGAGGCTATGAAGTACAAGATCAGGGTGCCAGCCAGTTTGGTACCTGGTGACAGCTCTCTTCCTAGCTTGCAGACAGCTGCCTTTTCACCATGTCCTACACGGCAGAGAGACAGGAGTGTAAGAGAGTGCAAGCTCTGGTATGTAAGAACAGTAACCCTTTCAGATTAGGACCTCACCCAAAATATCTCATTTAACCTTAAACCCTTACTCCAAATGCAGTCAAGTGGGAGTTAGGACTTCAACATACGAATATTACAGAAACACAATTCAGTCCATTGCAGGGACTTTGGGAGTGAAGGTTGAAAAATCTATGATGCCATGTGTAATCAGTGTATGAGTAAATGAATGGATATACATCTAATAACAGAGTATTTCTGGAAAGATTAATAGAACCCATTTTACCTGGGTCTTTATAAAGATATCCTTTCTAGCTTCAAATTGGCCTTCAGTGCTATTGATCATTTTGTTCTCTTGTTGATTCTGTAACACACAGTCCAACCTAAGTTCTACTTCTTCTCCTTCTCGTTTTCCATAGATAATGTCATATTCTACTTTGTCAGAGAAAATGTCAGTCAGTTGTGGATGGAATCATCCTCCATTATCTTCATCTCTCTACTTAGTCTTTCTGTTAATTTCTACTTTCTTTTTCCTTCTACTCTGCCTTCTTAATAATGTTAACACCTTCTTTGCATTTATTTATTGGCTTCATCTCTTTCGACCACAAACATAATAATAAAAATCAACTTAAATGTATATAATGGGTTCCAGTTTTAAAGCTTTTCATATGGATTATATCACTGGATAACATGTAGCCTTATAATTGAACAATAATTTTTATTCCCATCTTAAATGACAGAAAACAAGTTCTCCAGAGCTCCTGAAAAAGAACATACCTCTCAGTCTGCATCGCCCTATCTTTATCGTCCTCTCTTTCTCCTTCTTTTTACTGCTAGACGTTCAAATGAACATTGCTTCCACTTCTTTATCCATTACTTCTAAACTATTTGGGGAAAATGAATTTTATGAGAACTCTCAAGCCGGAGAGTTCTTATATTTCTTTGAAAGGGATAGGAAACCACCTTAGTGGAAGTGGATAAGCAGACCTGGCTTTAGGCAAAATTATGATATACATGTGGAATATATGGTTAGTTTTGAGTAGCCTTACATCACTGTTAGCATCCTTGAATGCCTAAGCATTGCCTTATTACACTGGGTGCCTCTTGGACTTGGAAGAATACAGAATGTGTCTTCCTAAACCCCTGAAAGTAAGTATAATGTTTTGTTCATTTTATCCTCACTTGCTATCAGGCATATAGGTATCTGGTGGACACGTACATAATGTTTGAATTTATGAATAAATATCACATCAAGGTCAGAGTTTTCTGCTTGAATTTTTTATTCCCTACAACTTAGTTGTTCCTACTGCTCCTGAACTTACACACTGTTCCCATGATGCCATTACTATCCTTCTCCGGGTCATGTCTGTATTTCTACTTCTGGATTTTAACTCATTCAGTGTAATGCTAAATGTTCTGAAACTTTACTATTTCAGTATCTTAACAAAATTTAAGTGTATTTGTCATCAACAACACGGTGCATCTGTTTCTTAAAAGCCTGGCTGTGACCTAAGTCACATCTTATATTCCATTGACAAGAACTGGTCACATGGCCATATCTAGAAGCACAGGAGGAAGAGTGGCCAGCAAGTAGAAATCCTGGTTAGGCCGCTGATCCCATTCATCTTATACCACATAAGAGGGAACACAAATTTTAGGGGACAGCTAACCGTATCTGACAGTCTGCCCCTCTGGACACAAAATATCTCTGCATACCTTTCTTCCCTCACATAGAACATACTCATGTCCGCCTCAAGAAAGACCTCTCAAAGTTCCATGCAGGGTCACCTGGGTGGCTCAGCTGGTTAAGCAACTGCCTTCGGGTCAGGTCATGATCCTAGAGTCTGGGGATTGAGTCCCGCATCAGGCTCCCTGCTTAGGAGGGAGTCTGCTGCTCCCTCTGACCTCTCCCCTGTCATGCTCTCTCCCCCTCTCACTCTCCCTCTCAAATGAATAAATAAAACCTTAAAAAAAAAAAAAAAAGCTTCCATGCAATCACTTGAGTCTAGCTTGAAGGCCAGGATCTTTGGGTGATGGTGGGCCAGTCCATCAGATCTGCATTGGGTGACCTGTTAATTGACATTCTCTTTCCCCTCTCATATTCCCACCCTACCTGAACCCCATTTCTAATATACTCTGTTAGAGTAGGAACAGGATAGCTGAGAAAATGGGATACTTGGAAAAGGAAGAACTAGAAGGTAAAGAGCAATTGTCAGTCTGCAGCAATGCTGAATCCTGCCAGGCTTGCCATCCTGGTAGCAGAAGGATTTCTTTGCATAGACATTGCTGAAATTATGGTGCTTATAACAGTAACTGTATGGTTTAAAATTATAGTGTAAATACACGGAAACAACTTGAATCTAACTTTCAGGGGCTACAGACCTAAAGTGAAGCAAACACACGAGTCTGGCAATATTGGCCAGTGGGTTGCTTGCATACTTTGTGTCTCCGGCCCCTTGTTGTCTCCAGTGGGAGACCTGACACATCTATAGTTCTAGGAAGATGGAAGGTTTGGGAGCAGTTTCTCCTAAAGGTATGTTTTCCCATAGAGAAAACAAGAAAAAAAACTGATGAAGTTTTCATGATATTTTGACAAGTGACACAGGACAGAGTTTCTACTATAAGGATTGTGATGTGGTAAGAGTATCAGAGCCTGTTCACCCATGGGCCTGACTGGAGGATGGATTTAGTAGCTTAATGTTTTGTTCATTTTCCCATGACCTTCCTCTTATAGGTTCACAAAAAGAAGTGACAAAGATAGAGACATATAAGTATTGTTAATGAAAGAGACTTCCACTTGGGGATATGAGTTTTCAGACCTGATCACATAATGAAAAGATTACTAAAGGGTTCTGCATTCCTAGAAGACAAAGCAAGCATTTGGGAAGTTGAGCAAAAGGAAGTCAGAGCCCATACTCAACACCAAGATTCACTCACCTCACTATGTAGTCAGAGAAACTCCCAGGAGGGAAGCTCGAGAAGTCTCAAAAAAATAAAGTTTCTATATTAAAGGTCTTCACTGTGGTAGCAAGAGTATATCTATTAATATCTTAATGGGCTTCTAGGATTGTCTACTGCAAACTCACCAGAAGCCCACCACAATAACTGAATAGTCTGTTGATATCAAGCAAAACTGGGTTTGTGACATAATTCAGTAAGGGAAAGCTATTACCTTGACAGTTCGAGTAGCGTCTCTGAAAGGGGAAGGTTAAGGGCAGATACTTATAGAGTTTTGGGGTCTGAACTCCAGTGTTTCAAGGTACTGCTTTTACTGAGGGAATCTAATTGACACAGTTTGTGATATAAAAGTTTAGGATTAATGGACACAAAGATTGGGGTCTTAAAGCAAGTCAACAGTTTATTTCATAAGGAAGGATTTGCCCATTTTAGTGATCTGTCCTGAGAAAGGGAATTGTTTGCCCAGATTAAGAATCTATTGTTTCAAGAAGGGAGTTGATTGATAGTTGAGCAGACTGTTATTCAGGTAAATGATTTATGGGAATGTCCTGAAGCAAATAATGGTTATTTACTGGCTTGTAACATTATTTTCTTGGGCAAGAATTTCCTTAAATTCATGGTCAAGTCATGTTCAGGTAAGTGGACCTCATTTCTTTGTTCTGATAGTTATGCCATATGAATGTAGGTGGTCTCAGTTCTCACGTGTCTCACTAAAGTTATAAATGCTTTGCCATCAATGTGTTGCACATTTTTTTAGATCTATTCCTAGAAACCTTA
Source organism: Mellivora capensis (assembly GCA_004024625.1). Taxonomy (NCBI): domain Eukaryota; kingdom Metazoa; phylum Chordata; class Mammalia; order Carnivora; family Mustelidae; genus Mellivora; species Mellivora capensis. The sequence goes on from PISX010001791.1 coordinate 63,939, forward strand.
TAGTTTTGGTTCCTCCTGTAAAGAGTCTTTTATGTAAAATTACCTTTTTGTGTGTTTTATTGATATGTAGGTTTGAAGTTGATTTTTGTACAATATTCTTATCATAGATATTCTTGAATTTTTTAATAGAAGAAACTATCATCTGCAAATAATGAGTTTTATTTCTGCTATTCAAATTATTTCTTTGTCTTAACTGACTAGAATCTTCAATACAATGTTCAATAAGAGTGGTAATAGTGGTTGTGGCAGAGACATTTATTGCTTATTTGTTATTCATGTCCTCTTCCATCTTTTCAAGCCCTCTTTTAGGTATATAGGGCCTACTCTGTGTGGACTATGAAGGAAAATTATGTGGATCCCTTCCAGGGTGAAGCGTAAATGAATTGGTATGAACTCTCTCTCGTTGCAGTGACAATGAGGCCTCATGTTCTAGATCACATAGCCATAAGTTGTTCAGTGTGCCTCATCAAAACAGTCCTTGGACAGTTCTGTGAAGTGTAATTTCTCTTGCTAACCTCTATTACTGTAAAGCACAGGGGAAAATGAATCTTTATTATGTTAAGCCACCGATTTTCAAACTTAATTTGCTACTGCAACGTAGCCTAATACAGTGTGCCTTCTTGTCTTGATCCTGTCTTTGATAGGATCATGTCTAAGGTTTCACACCTTTGGATGTTATTTGCAGTAGATTTTTGTTAAATATCTTTTAACAAGTTAACAAAGTTCCTTTTGAAATTCCTTTGCAAAGAATGTTTTTTTTAATTATAAATGGATGTTGAATATTATCAAACGCCTTTTTTGCAGCGTCTATTGAGTTGATTAATAGATTTTCTAATATTAGCCTATCCTTGTATACTTTGAATAAACCCAATTTGGTCATGTTATGTTCTTTTTCTTTAATGTTACTAAATTAATTTTTTAATATTTTATTTAACATTTTTTCCATAGATGGTTTCTAGTGAGGGTGCTCTGTAATTACCCTTCTGCTATCCATTAGTGATTTGGTAGCATTATTATGATTGTATCATAAAACTAATTGGAGATGTCTTTCTTCTTTGAGAACAGTTTGTTCCTGAGCTCTATATTTTGGGTTGTTAGTAAATCAGATTGTGAGACCATCTTCTGTGAGACCTTCCTTTTAGGCATCCTGAGGGGCTTGGGCTCTGGGAGTTTTCCACTTGGGAGATCTGCCGTAGGTCTCTAATATGTCACTGGCCTGAGAACCCATTACTTGGTAGCTATTCTACTTTGCTTCAGTTTCCTCTGCTATGAAGTATAGAGGATAAAAATATATACCCCATAAGACTGTTGTGGGGATGAAACAAGTTATATAAATGCATAGAACAGTGGTCTAAGAAGGGACACACACATACACATACATACAAGGATTGATCTATTTAAGGAATGACTTATCACTTTCATTGCATTATTTTAGAATTTCTTCTAAATCCTCCAGTGTAAAGGAAGTACATCTTTCTAAAACCAAACCAGATAGTTGAGCGTATGGATTTTTAAACTAGATAAGATATGAATTGATTACTTACTTGAAATAGGATTCACTAAAGAATTTTCTTGGCAAAACTGAGAAACTGCTCTTAGTTACCAATATCTGCTTCTGTCTTCTTCTTTTTTTTTTTTTTTAGGATTTTTTTTATTTGAGAGGGAGCACAAGTGGGGAGGGGAGCTGGTGGAGAAGGAGAAAGAGGATCCCAAGCAGGCTCCACACTCAGTGGGGAGCCTGATGTGGGGCTTGATCTCATGACCCTGAGATCACGACCTGAAACCAAAAGTTGGAGCCTAACTGACTGTGCCACCAGGTGCCCCTGCTTCTCTCTTTTTGGATGAGAACTGTACTTTCTTATCATCAAAGCAGTACCTATACTGAACTTTTTTCCTGCACTCCTTATTCTCAACTACTTACCAGCTAATTCTGTTAGAATTATTTTTATTTATTTCTTAAATTTTATGCCCCACAACAAAGGAGAAGTTTTAGAGCATGTTGTTGAGTACCAGGCACTAAGTAAACTTTCAACAGATACTTGATGGATAAGTGAATTTCCTGTTTCCCATTATACTTAGTAGTTAATTCTTCCTTCTACTAATTGGATCTTGAAGTTCCTATAAATATAAAATGTTATGGGGTCCCTGGGTGACTCAGTTGGTTAAGCCTCTGCCTTCAGCTCAGGTCATTATCTCAGGGTCCTGGGATCAAGTCCCACATCAGGCTCCCTGCTCAGTGGAGAGCCTGCTTCTCCCTCTCCCTCTGCCTGTCACTCTTCCTACTTGTGCTCTCTCTCAATCTCTCTGCCAAATAAATAAAATCTTTAAAAAATATATAAATAAAATGTTATGGCCATTAATATGATTTAACTTATCAGATTATCATGTAAACAACTTTATAGGAATCTCATTTCATGAGTATAGTATAACCAGACCTTTATATATCACAAGTTTGAAAAGTGTGTCATTTCCATCATTACATTTATGAAATTACAATTAATTTTATATATGAAGCTTTTCTACTTACAACAGTTTTAGATTGAATCAAAAATACTAAATTTTTTATCTTGATACATTTTAACATTTGCAATCTTGAAGTTGTTACATATTTGAGGTCTCGGCATTTAAAGGATAATTTCCATAAATGTGAAAAAAAATACCTTTATGCCGAAACATGAAGATTGCTATAAACAGAGGACATAAATATTATTCTGTCTCATGAGCTACACCCTCTGCTTTGTGTTTTCACTGGTCTTACCACATTTTTGTGGCAAACCTGGGAGATTATTTGCCTGGTTTATAGATAAGGAAAAACTTGGAGAGGAAATGACCTGGTCAGGCAGTGATTTGAACCCAAGTCTTTGGACTGTAAGCCAGTGTTCTTGAGGAATCATCCGGGAAAGGAACTCTTCTGTAATGAGCCAAAGACATTAATATTCCATTTGATTTCTGAAGTGAATAAGTAACCTATGGAAAACTCATAAGAGCTATGGAAATGTTTCTTAAGCTAAGGTTTAAGCTGAAAGTTTGAAATGGATTCTTATCAAAGACTCACCCCCTCATTATACATTTCAGTCCTCCATGTAGATATAAAACATTACAGTACAAATATTTACTCTAATTCCATGCAAAGACTACATCCTGGCTGTGATCCCTTTGCACAGTTACTTATTATATACCTCTTTAGTTCTAATTTCCTTCTCCTTTGTTTTATCAGTACTTGTTTGTTCATGTCTGCCATCATGGATTGTAACTTTTTTGAGATTTTGTCTGTGATATTTATTTATTTTTATCAAAAATATATTGTGTACTTATCTGTGTCTCCTACTTTGTTCAGTACTTTTTACATAAAATATGCTTAATAAATGTTGAATAGTATTGAGTTACAGCATTTAAAGTTCTCTACAATATGCCCCTTTCCACCTCCAAGATATTCTTTCCTATTGCTTTCCTATAGAGGTAGCCAGCTTATCATCTTTTCTTGTGTCTTTCCTCCCACTCTGAATGCCCTTTCTCTTTCTTTACTTATTTAAATTTAAAATTGGCCTTGATTCCAATCCCACCTCCTCCATGAGACTTCACCATTCAGACCAAAATCATTGACTATCCTTCTGCCTTATTGTCATTAGGATGTATTTGACACAGCATATCTCATCGTCAGTTATCTTTGTGTTTATGCCACATCTCATCTGGATTGTGCATTCAAATCCCTGTACCTCTCTAGACCTGAGTATTGGCTGACATGTAATATTCTGATAAATAGAGGAAAAGGCTGTATTTAAAATATTGCTGACTAGTTTGGGGAAAAAATTTAGTAAACAAAAAATGAAGTGCTCCTAGCCAACATGACTCAGTTGGCATGAAATTGATGAAGAGGGGTGCCTGGATGGCTCAAGTCATGATCCAGAGGTCCTAGGGGACCTAGGATAGGTCCTAGGATAGAGCCCAGAACTGGGCTCCCTGCTCAGTGGGGAGCCTGCTTCTCTCTCTCTCCCTCTGCCCCTCCCCCTGCTTGTGCACACACACACTCTCTCTCTCAAATACATAAGTAAAATCTTTTAAAAAAAGAAATTAACAAAGAGAACACAATCTCTCTAGCATAAGCCAAGGAGCTCGTATTTGGATATAACTCTAGAAACAGCATTACAGCACTTTTTCTTTCTTTCCTGTCTCTCTTATATATACTCTTAACATTTGTTAACCATGGATCTCTTTGATCTTTTTTTTTTACATTCACTGTGCTTTTACTTTATCTCTGTGAACAGTTAACAGTGGAACAATTTTCGATTTTTTTATTCAATCTACATCATATATTTCTTGATCAGTTATTTGGGACTGTAACTGAGCCATTTGAATTACATGCTATTTTGTTCTAGGATGAAAGCTTGATTCAGCTCACTGCTGACTCATCATATGTTGCTATAATTCTGGAAAGCAGTGAAAATTGTGGTAGTGTTGAAGCAAAAGTTGTATTGGACTGGTAGTTCAATAATGAAGGACTTATATTTATTGTATAATTCATACACCTAGGCATTCTACAAAATACTTTAAATTGTAGATGGTCTATAAGATAGCTATTATTAACCCTATTTTACATTTGAGGGAAATGAGTCTGTGAAAGATAGTTGGCTTTCCTAGAGATCAAATTGACCTCCTTTAAGGTCACATATTTACAAAATAATAGTTCTAGAACATTGACTCATAAAGTCGGGGACTTTGTTGTGTTCAATGCCATTGTCCCAATACTTAAAGTAGTGGCTGGAGGTTAGATGTTTATTAAATGAATGCAGTTCCCCTCTCTCATTCTCTCTTGAACTCAACTCCAGATTATCACTCCCATCACTCCATCAGTGCTACTCGCTGATGTTACTGATGACCTTCCAACTGTTAAAATACAAAGGTCTATTTGCAGTCTTTTCTAATTTGATTTATCAGAGGTATTTAACTCAGTTACTCCCCATACTTGAAGTGCTTTCTCTCAATTGACAACACATTCTCCTGTTTCTTCCCTTTCTTCCCTGGTCACTCCTTAGTCTCATGTTTCCTTCTTATCTTCTCAGCCTCTCAAGAGTATTCCCAGGACTCTGTCTTCAGATGTTTTCTTCTTTCTGTTTATGCTCTCTTCCTTGGTGATACCATGCAGTTCCCTGTCTTTAAGTACGATTTGTATTTTTATCCTGGACTCTTCTCCTGAATTCTACTCTTCTGTGTTGTGTGATTAATAAATTAATATGTGAAGCTCAACATGTCCAAAAGACAGACTCCTAACATCTTTCCATCCTTCCAGTTGGAAGGATATAACTAAATCAGACAAACTCAACTCTTCAGGTTGATTAGGCTGAAAGACTGCTGTTATCTTTGACATCCAGTCCATCAGCAAATCCTGTTGGCTCTTTCAAATGCCTTTTGAGTTTGATCACATTTCACCTCCATTATCACTCTGATCCAGTCCAACATCCTTTTCCATATTTTATTGTAATCATTTCCAAGCTGATTTCCCTGCCTCTGCCCTTAGCCCCTCTATAGACTGTTCTTAACACAGTAGCCAGGGAGATCTCATTAAAAAAAAAAAAAAAAAAAGTCACAGCATAGAAGCCTAAATCATTTAAATCTACCTTTTTAACTTCACTGCCTACTATTTAGTTCAGTCTTGTTGGTTTCTTTGCTATTTCTAATATACCAGGCCATGCTCTCCACCCCACCTCACAAGGTCTTTACATTTTTTTTCTCTCTTTCAGAATGATCTTCCTATAGAAGTCCCCATGACTTAGGTCTTGTGTTCTTTACTAAGGTCTTCAGGCCTTTACTCCTTAGATATTTACTAAGACATTCTCTTTCTCTGAGGTCCCCATTGATTATCCTATTTAAAATTGCAACTCCTTCCTTCTATACCCCTCCCACATCACCCATCAGCACTTCTTATCCCCTTTCCTGCTTTATTTCTTCTCATGCTACTTAGTACATCCTTAGACATACTATATATTTTACTTATTTATCTTGGTATGTGTGTGTTTTTAAAACTACATTCTTAGTAGAATGTAAATTTTACTAGAATTGAAGTTCCATATAGTAAGGGTAGGAATTAATTTTTCTGTCCTGATTTATTCATTTGTCCCCAGAACAAATGAATCAATGTATGAGTATTAGGGTGGAATTCTGTTCTGATTGACCTCATAGCTAAATTGGGCTATAATTAGTTTCTGTGTATTGTCCTGTGTTTTATATGCACAGCCCTACCTTTACCCCACTACTACTCAAAGGCCCTTGGAATTGATAAGGTTTTATAAATTTTAGACATGTAGAATGAACAATCCAGATATATTCAGTATTTAATCTTACAATGATAATGATGACTGCTACATTCTGAAATTTACCTTCAAGTACAGCTATGGCATTATACTTTTTTTTTTAACTCTTACAAATGTTCTCAGGTTGTGTGTATGTATAACATTACCACATTTATTGTGTGTATACAAATATTTTTTAAACAGGTTATCAGGACACCCCATGGGAGAGACTTTGATGAGTCTTTGGAAAGGTGTGATGAGTACTTAAGCTCACGGTCATGTAGCAAGCCCCAGCATTCAGCAAGGACCTTACTCGTCCATTCAGCACCCTCAACGATGCCAAAGCATTCTCCAAGCCCTGTGTTAAATCGAGCTTCTCTCAGGGAAAGGTAATGCTTTGTCTCTCTTTCTATACTCATTTTTTTGAATAATCATCATTAGAAAAGACAAGGCAGCATTTATGTATGTGAAATGATTATTCATACAAGTATAATTTGATCTTTTATTAAAGGGCTTAATTTTTGTTTAGAACATGACATATTACATATTATATGGTACTAGATACTCCTCCCCAACCCAGTCCTCTTGAAGTAAGTTTATTAATTATTGGCGAGTTTATTAATTAGAGTCACTCAAACCCTAATTAAATACGGTAATTCAAGGGCACCTGGGTGGCTCAGTTGGTTAAGCGACTGCCTTCGGCTCAGGTCATGATCTTGGAGTCCCAGGATCGAGTACCACATCGGGCTCCCTGCTTGGCAGGGAGTCTGCTTCTCCCTCTGACCTCTCCCCTCTCATGCTGTCTCTCTCCCTCTCTCTCTCTCTCAAATAAATAAATAAAATCTTTAAATACTGTAATTCATGAAAGTGAAAAATAGCACATGTTGGTTTGTTTTCAAGAGATTCATAGGGATTTAACATATGAATATGGCTAATGCATAAAATAGCATAGGTTATACTTTCCTTTTAGTGGTAATGATGATGCCATATATTGTTGGTATATGGTACCTGATTTCCTCAAATAACCCCTCCCCAACTCCTCAGGAAATCTTAACCATGTAAAGATTCCAGCCGTCCCTCTAAAAAACCTTGGGCAACCAAAGTTAGACACTTGTTACAATTGAATGTGAAAGAAATAATTCCTCTTTATCGGTTTTTGTCATTGTTAAATTCATATTGGAAATTCCTTGCCTCACTCACTAATAGAATAGAATAGAAAACAGAGTTGTCATTAAAAAAAACCCTAGATAGTTAAAAAATTTTATAGAAATTTGAACACCTAAGAGAAATGCTATCAACAAAATGGAAATAAAATCTATCTTTACAGATGGTATAAAAAAGCTAATGTAACACACTAAATTTGTATGGCTTATTACAACTGTCGGACATAATTGACAAAATTCAAACTAAATGTATAGCCTGTCAAAAAGTTCATCTCAAAACGGATGATCTGAGCAAGAGCATATCAGTTGGGAAGCTGTATTAAAGCATCTCTATTCTGAAGAGATAGTTTTGTCTGTTTTTCTCATTTGCCCTGTAAGCATTCAGATGGATGTGTGGAGGTCTGCTGGAGACCCTAACCCTGAGATGGGGAATTTTGATTAATGTTGCTTCTAGGCCAATAGAATCCTGCCTGAGGGATCATGGAGTTCATAGATAGGACAGATAGATTAAAAGATGTATCTCTGTATTTACAGAGAGAAATACGTATTTATGTTTCTGTAGGCTTTAAAGTTCAAGAGAGACTTTTGAAGAGAGATTTTCCTGCTGAAGTCTGGTAACTTGTGTCTCAGTTGTCAGGGGACTTTCTTTAATTTCCATGTCTGTTCAGATGTGCGGTCAGTGCTACTCTCTTTTTCTGTACTTTTAGAATTAAGCACTTGTGATTTTATTCATTAGGTTCTTTGCCATCTCTGTAGATTTTCAATAAATTTTTTACTCGTATCTCCTTGGATATGTTTTTATAAACATTGTTTTATTTTACTATTTTGCACAGTTCTCCAGTTGTCTACCACTGTAGTACAATATGAATTTTAGTCCCATGTTATTTTATCCTTATCTGTAATTTTGTCCCAGCTTTTGAAGCCTGTCTTCCCAATTTGATAAATTCTTCATTGAGGCTATACTCAAAAATTCTTCACTGAGGTGAGCTAAAGTCAACTATCCCTTTTTCATATTCCAGTGGAGGTGATGGCTTCTAGTAATGAGCGGCGTTTACACATTTATCCTGATGGTAATAGATATAGTTCTTTTCTAGAAGGAAATGAATAGCTCTAATCTTAAACATGACCATTTCACCTATCACTTGAGGAAGGTTGAGGTGCTCCTAAAATAAAAGAATATAATGATATTTTAGTTTTAAATTCATCTAAATAAGTTAATTCATTTATTTGGGGGTATGCCTTAGGATGGATAAACTTTTCTACTTTCACTAAAGTAGAACACCTCTACTTTGAGAGTATGTTCTAAAAAAAGATTCAGATTTAGTTATCAAAGAAATTAAAATGTCTATAGGACATATTACTAGGAAGAAAAACATTCCATCCTTTTTAGCACACACAGTACCACACCTTTAAATATAAGACGTTCTCTGATATGGCTTTTTAGGTCACTGAGCAGTATACTTGCAGGGTGTTTATAAAATCCAGTGGAATCAGTAAACAATTTAAGCTGATGTAAATGTAGATTGTACGTCCCCAGCAAAATTAGGAGTGTGACAGAATATATAGCTATAGGAGATTATCTTGGTAATTATTCATTAAGATGAAATAAGTTTTCCTCTAAGATTACTGTAAAATGTTGAGTCTTTAATCATGTATGTGAATAAACAGACTTTCAAAAACTCTGTTAGTGACTGTAAGCAAATGAATTTCTTTATTTATAGTGAAGGTGCTTTTTGCTTTAAGCCCATTTTAAAAAAATCTCCAATAGAGTTAACACACATAAAATGGTTGCAATTTTTATTATAAGTGTTACATTTCAGAAACAGTGTTCTCCTCCAAGTATAAATATTAATATTATGGCTTATCATTTGTATTAGGCTGTAGAGTTATTACTAAAATCAGACTTAGAAATACTAGCAAATCTAATTAAAAATAAGCTGATATTCCTTTTAATCATGCTTACGGTTTTGAATTTTGTAAATGAAGTTAAATATAGTTAGGTAGTCATTTCTTATACCACAGCACAGACTAGTGGATCCTCAAATAGTATACTGAAGGGATCCTCTTGGAACTGCATATTTGGATCTCAGGTTTTCAAAATGGGTTACATATGTAGCAAATAACAAAGTCAGATAATATATTTGTGTAGATGCAGTAACAATTCCTTTTACAAATGTAGGATATTAAAATTTAGATATAGCTGATCATCCATTATTAATAGCATTCTTTGAAACAGATTATATAAATCATTTTTCCTGCTTAATAGTTTATACTTTGTATAAACATATAAATTTATAACTTTGCAAGAACAAGCTGGGAGAAAAAAAGGCAAAGATGTAAGCACTTAGCATTTTAGTACCCATTCCTTTATGAAGGAATTATCAATAACATTTGATATAGATGAATTATAATCAGGTGGACCTGGAGATATACATATTCATTATTCCTTGTATAAGGTAAATACAAATAGCTTAGTTAAACTCATGCCAATTTTGAGTTTGGAAAGGACATTAGAAAGAAGAATGATTGCTTTATTTCTTCTGTAATTCCAAAACTCAGATTTTAATAAAAGCCACATTTTCCTTTCCTGTTTTTTAGTATTCACTTAAACACACACACACACACACACATACACGACACTAGGGGAATGATATCTGTGCTGAGAGGGAATTATTCAATTTTTATGTTCCTCTGTATTCTGAGAGAGTAAAAACATGTTTGGAGTCTAAATATTTTCATCTTTTTTTAAAAGATTTTATTTATTTATTTGACAGAAATCACAAATAGGCAGAGAAGCAGTCAGAGAGAAAGGGGGAGGCAGGCTCCCTGCTGAGCAGAGAGCCCGATGCGGGGCTTGATCCCAGGACCCTGAGATCATGACCTGAGCTGAAGGCAGAGGCTTAACCCACTGAGCCACCCAGGCGCCCCATATTTTCATCTATTTAAACATTTTGCTTCATTTCATAAAACTAGTTTTATTTTTCTGTATACAGAAAGGAATTTTTCCCACATAATTTAAGAGAGTGGGTTTAAATTACTGGAAAATAAGAACTAATTTTAAAGGCACTATACATGGAATTATTGTTCTAATCTGAACATCTGTATCTTTATTTATTGATAAATTCTGAAGACTTATCTAAGGAAATCATTAAAATGGTCAGATATATAGGTATGTTCTCCCTGATTCACACCAAACTTTATTAAGACTACTTATTACATGTATTATGAAGACTCAATACTTCTGCAGAGAACCAGTGCCTGATTTTACATCTGCCTCTCATTCTTGGTCAATGAAGAAAATATGCCATTTTAATCTTTCTGTAGGATAAGGGGGAAATGACTTTCTGTGCCAGGCATTTGAAAAGATTTATTTTTCTCTCCCTCTGGCTACAAGTCACCTTTGTTTTTTATGCCCACAGATTCCATTCTGATTGGTGTTCACCTTCAAACTGCGATGAGATCCATGACCGGGTAAAAAATGTCTTGAAATCACATCAGGCTCATCAAAGACATTTATATGTTAGTTTCTAAAATTTTCTCTTGAAGGCCTTTTCTAATTGGGCAAGAAAACCAGTGAAGATGCTTAAAGCTTGTAATAAAGTTAATCACTGGAAAGAGAAGAAAAAAAAAATACAGCCTCCATTCGACGGGAGTCAGGGGTTTTGCTAAAGGCAACATCTCTAACTTCCTGCTTGACCTGAGTCATTATACGAAATGTTTGACATCATCTGAACTCTGAACAATGGTATTAATAATTATCTCATAGTCAGTAAGTAGTGACTTTATGATAATTATTTCATAGGCTTCAAAGTGTGGAGACTTGTTTTGTGGCCTAGTATAAATTCCATTTCCCGTCTACGGCCATACCACCCTGAACGCGCCCGATCTCGTCTAAATTCCATTTCCCACAAATAGATTTTATTCTAAATGGTAGAAAAAGGGGATGTGGGGTGAGATGTAATTATTTTGAAGCAGTTTCTGAACTGATTTTTGTGTTAATTAAAAATTTAGGGGGCGCATGGGTGGCTCAGCAGATTAAAGCCTCTGCCTTCGGCTCGGATCATGATCCCAGGGTCCTGGGATCGAGCCCTGCATCGGGCTCTCTGCTCGGCAGGGAGCCTGCTTCCTCCTCTCTCTCTGCCTGCCTCTCTCCCTACTTGTGATCTGTCAAATAAATAAATAAAATCTTTAAAAAAAAAATTTAGAACCATGAGAGACTATGGACTCTGAAAAATAACCTGAGGGGTTTGGAAGGGGCCGGGGGTAGGAGGTTAGGGGACCCAGGTGGTGGGTATTAGGAGGGCGCGTATTGCATGGAGCACTGGTGTGGTGCAAAAACAATGAATACCTTTACGCTGAAACGAAATAAAAAAATAATTAAATTAAAAAAAATTTAAAAGAGGACAAGAGCAGGTCAGCTTTACTGGGTTTAAAACTAGAGAATATTAATATGAGAATATTTTCTGAGGTAAGGCAAATAAACATTTATGAAGGACAGCTGGGGAATAATTACAGTCATTCTTTTTGTGTTTGATTTTTTGTTTGTTTGTTTCATTCAGTTGTTTAAGAAACAATCATTTATCATGAGTGTCATGTTGGGTACTAGGCTTGGTCCTGATGATGTGACTGGATTATGTGACATTCCATCAGTCTGTACAGTTTTAAGTTTCTATATGCATACTGTTTTTAAATTAAGCTTGTTTTCAAAGTACAGTATACATATGGAACAGACACAAATCATAAGTAACAACTTTATGAATTGCAATAAAATCAGCACACTCCTATGTAAACCATCTACCAAGTCAAGAAAAAAAACATATCAGCTCTGCAGAAACTTCTCCTCTTGCCTCTCAGCTACTGTCACTCCAAGGATAAACATTCTCCTAACTTTTAATAGCAAGATTAGTGTTGTGTGTTTTAATCTTCATATAAATGAAATCCTATAGTATCTACTTTTTTCTCTGACTTGTTTCACTTTGACTTCACAATTCAGACTTCTTTGTACTGCCGACATTATATTTAACAATAGTTCTTCACTTTTGCTGCTATATGGTATTATATGAAAATACTACTGCTGACTTATTTATTCCTCTGTTGATGGACATTTGGGTTGTTTCTGGTTTGGGCTATTATAGACCTGCTATAAGCATTTTATGCATACTTTGGGTATCATTGTATTCTTCTTATTGGGGTATGGATGTATTCTTATTTGGGTGTGTATGTGTTCTTCCCATTGCCCAGTCATAGGATATGTGTACATGCAGTTTTAGAAGGTGCTGTCAGAGAATTTTTCAAGTGATTTTAACAACCTGTGTGTGAGTTATACTTGTTCCACATTCTTACCGTTACTTGGTTGGAGTGTGTGTTTATGTGTGTGTGTGTGTACGTGTGCATGTGCCTGTGTGTGTTTTCATTTTGGCCTTTTGGTAAGTAAGAAGTAGTTTATCATATGATGGTTCCAGTTTGCTATTTCCTGATGACAAATGAGTATACTTACTGGCCTTTGGCTATTCTCTTTAGTGAGTACTTGTTCAAGTCATTTGCCAATTTTCGTACTGAATTGTCTCCTTTTGGTTTTTTTGTTGAGTTCCATATAGATCCTTGACATGAATTTTAATTGTATGTTTTGTAATTGTCTTTTCTCACTCTGTGCCTTGCCTTTTTATTCTCTTAATGACGTCTTTGATGTAAAATTCTTAATCCTAATGAATTCAATTCATTATGGTTTTTTGTTGTTAACATTTTTAGAAATTTTGTGTACTTCAAGACTTTCTCCTATGTTTTCCACTAAAGGCTTTCTTTCCCATTTAAATATATGATCTGATGGAAATTATTTTTTCTGTATCATGATAGATAGGTATCAAGTCCCAACGAAGGTTTAAGCCTCAAGATTTCTTTCTAGTTATGTTAATGTTATATATTTGGAGCTATGTCATTGGTGGGATACAGATTTCAGATTGTGATATGAACCTTTTGTTATGAAGGTTCTTCATCTCTTCCTTTCTAGCAATATTCCTGTGTGACAGTACATTTGATCTGATATTTGTAGAGTTACAATGGCTTTCTTTTGGCTAATCTATGCATGGTATGTGTCTTTCCACTTTTTGTTTTTATCAATATATTTGAAGTGCATATCTTATGAGTAGCACAAGGTTTTTTTGAAGAATTAAAATCTGGTACTTCTATATAAATTGATGTGGCTTTGGTTTGGATTAGTATTTTTTATAACTTTACTTTTTTAAAAAAATTTTTTTTAATTTTTTTAAATTTTTTTTAAAATTTCTTTTCAGCATAACAGTATTCATTGTTTTTGCACCACATCCAGTGCTCCATGCAATACGTGACCTCCCTAATACTCACCACCAGGCTCCCCTAAGCTCCCACCCCCGCCCCTTCAAAACCCCTCAGGTTATTTTTCAGAGTCCATAGTCTCTCATGGTTTACCTCCCTTTCCAATTTCCCTCAACTCCCTTCTCCTCTCCATCTCCCCATGTCCTCCATGTTATTTCTTATGCTCCACAAATAAGTGAAACCATATGATAATTGACTCTCTCTGCTTGATTTATTTCACTCAGCATAATCTCTTCCAGTCCCGTCCATGTTGCTACAAAAGTTGGGTATTCATCCTTTCTGATGGAGGCATAATACTCCATAGTGTATATGGACCACATCTTCCTTATCCATTCGTCCGTTGAAGGGCATCTTGGTTCTTTCCACAGTTTGGTGACTGTGGCCATTGCTGCTATAAACG